>BHDV01039253.1:47106-58489 GCA_005406045.1 Adoxophyes honmai | reverse complement strand
CGCACTTTTTTTCTCATTCCATCAGCTGGACTGTTGCCACTCAACGCCTTTATGCGCGTATCATGATGCCACCCGAAGGGTTAAAGCAAATTCGTTAAATAATTATTCAAAGAATGCATTACGACTATGTTTTTATTACTTAAGTATAACATACTTACACCTAAAACTTTACAATTCGCAACTCCACGGCACCTCTGTTCCAGCGTAAGCATTTTCCGAGAATTTCATGCAGAGTAAACTGAAATATACTTACCGCGTCATGTCTTAAGGTCTATAATAAATATACTGACGACCAGAGGTAATAAAATTTTACGAGGCGCGCACTTGTTGATTTTGTAATATCGTAAGCGCCAAATCCTTGTATTGAAAATAAAATTCTATGCACTTATAATAAGATTGTAATTCGGAAAATGTAAATACAGTTTTTATAACATTGCGTGTTTCTATTTTGTCTACAATATGCATACATCTACAACTAAGTGATGGCTAACTTTCGGACACTTTTTAGGCTCAGATTTGTAGGCGATGGTGTATCTAGGGTATATTAAATCAATGATCGATAGCTAAAAAAAATAAAAGTGCTAGGCGAAAATAAAAAACCACTAGAAGCTTGGGTAAAATGCCCATTCTGGTTTTAAAACCACCAAAGTGGCAACACTAACGCAGATACGTTCTGAATATTATGTTGCTACCGTACCGGCAATGATTTTAAACTTCTGGACAACGTTTTTTTTAATGATATTGATATCGCTTTTGTACAGAAATGTTTTTTAGTTGTTTATTGCATTGCAATTATTTTTTTTTAGCTAAGTAAAATTGTTACTCATTTTTGTAAGAAAAGTTTTCGAACGTATATTCGTGCTCAGTCTGTTTGAGTGCTTAATTAAAACGACGACAAAATAAAAATAACGTCTTTTGTTTTTGCAAATATTTGTCAATGTTGACTGTCGTGACATTGACATTTAGACAATATGGCGACTGCGGTGTGTGATTTCGAGCCGTGGCTAAACGATAAATTAAAATCTCTTAAAACCGATGAAGGGGTCTTTGGGTCCTACATATCTGGCATTTTAGAAAGCGAAGATAGCATTGATGATAAAAGAGATGCTCTAGAGGGCCTTCTATCGGAGTTTGTGGTAAGTCAAGGTGTTTCATCTTCTCAGGGGTTATTTCGGCTAATTCACTGATCTTGCATCTCAATTGAATGTAAAATGATCAACAGGAACGCGATATATCTATTCACGTTACTGAGATATTAGAAAAATGGGAATCAAGTCGACCTTTAGAAGAAGTTCCGAAAGGTGCAGCAGACGTCGACATTCAGTTAACAAAATTATTAGAATCTCAGTCGCTTGCTACCACCACACGGCGAGAATATACGGACGAAGAAAAAAAAATCCGTGAAGCTATTCTTTCACAATATAGTCAACTATCTGATAATGAGGTATGTTCCATTCTTGCATATTTTTCTTGGCTGAGGTAATTCAGTAAAAAATTTGGAGATATCTATAAATAAACATATTGGATTTGTTTTCCAGGCCGATCAAGAAAATGTGGAAGAGCCTGAGAGTTCAGACTTAGTAAAGAACACGAATGCCCTGGATGTGGCTGCTGCAGCTCGGGAGCGTCGTGAGCAGGCACGCTTAGATGCTCAGCGCAAGAAAGAAAAAGATAAAGAGGATAGGTAAATATCTTTATAATAGTTAAGAGGATAGGAGTCGCACCACTTCTCCATACAAACATAGTCCCCTGTTTTGTCCGTGAATAATGACATTAGAGAAAAAAATTTTTTTCATTATATTTGTATCTGTTGTGGCTATGCCCCTATGATTTGCTTTTATTGATATTCTAAATAAAAAAAATAAAAAAAGAATAAAAAAATTAACCAATAGAACTTGACTTGTCATATTTAAGTGGGTAAGCCTCCTTTGCTTTTTAATAAAAAGTGACTGATGTAGGGTACTCCTCTGATGCAATACTTAAGATTTCTACAATAAAACAGACTTACATATTATGGTGTTTTAATTAATGTAATAGAACTAATTATACTTTATTATAGCAAAAAATGTGGGCAGGCCTCTACAAAAAGTTGTGTATGAGGTCTATCTATTTTATGTTTCATGGTTTTATCAGAACACTTTTAAATCATACCAGGTTTCTAGTTACTTTAGTAAATGCTTTATGTCCATCTGTAGTTCAAAATTAGAAGCATGAAATAGTTCATGGTTTTGTCTATACATACATACATATTCTCACGCCTGTATTCCCAAGAGGGGTAGGCAGAGCACAGTTTTGTCTATGTATGTATAAATTAACCTATGTCTTTCCTCAGAACCCTATCTTGATACTCAATTTCATTGCAATCAGTTCACTTTTTCGTTTACAATAATAATAGTGTAAGGATATGAACAAACATGTTTCGGTGGTGTAGGCTGCATCATACAGAACACACTTAAAGGAATAAAGTTCACACAGCCACAATTACATTGTTGCTCATATAAAATAATTTATTTCAGAGAAAAACAGAAGCAATTGAAAGAAGACAAAAAGGAAAAGCGAAAGACACAGAAGGGTGAACGAAAGAGGTAGCAACTTACACACTTGCCTTGTGAGCAATGGTTTTGCTCTATATTGTTTAATTTTAAAGTTATGATAGGAACAAAAAACCTGGGATTAATCAACAATTCCATTATAATAGTGGCTTCCTGTAATATAGTGCTGCTCTATTTGATTTTTATGAATGACCTTGTTATTAAAAATATTGATGTTGGTTCTTACAGGCAGTAAGTATTACAGGTTGTTGTACTTTTCTTGACAGTCTAGAAATTTTCTTGCAGCCCCACTCAGAGACATTAAGTAATATTTATTGCCCTTTATTAGTAAATATAAACACCATGTACTGCATATTCTCATATTAATTAGTGATTCTGAGTAGGATGAATGTGTCAAATTAACTGTTGTTTTAATATTGCTAAAGACTAGACTGTTCAGTGAAATGTTAAATTTATAATTTATTTATGGATTGGGGTGAATGGAAGCCTTTGCTCAGCTGTGGGATACCAACCCAAGCTAGATGATAATGGATCCCAGGTTTTTTGTATTGTTGATCAAAGAAAATTAAGAATTAGCTTATCATTATTTGAACCAGCAAAATCTCTTTGTGGGAGAGTTTTCTGCTACTTCATTATGATTTCTAATAAGTATTGCTATAGATATGCTGACCTTTTTAAATATGTATGGTTGTTAAATATGTATAGTGTGGTAGACTAGGTGAGGATACTCCTCATTATTTAGTGATTTGATAGGCACATATTTTTAAAAGGTTTTTATAATAATGTGCCCTAGTTACCTGCTGATATTATTCAATGAAAACAATTTTGGATAGTAAATAATAGATGCCAAGTATCCTACATTAATTATCTCCACACTTTGAAAGTAACACTTTTGACAACCATATATGTATTTTTGCTAAAAAGTTTGATTTTGTGTGTAATAATGTTAATGTATCTCCAATTTTCACTTGTTTTCAAATATTTCATTAATTTCTCTATTTTGTTTAACCATAGAGTAGCTTCTTTGTTATTTTAATGTATCGATTTAAAATGAAGAAATAAAACTTGACAGTCTTTCAAAGCATGAAACCATATTAATGTAATTTGACAGTATTTAATGCCTTTGTATTAAAATAGCAAAAACATAGATGCAGTGTAGAGAGCCTTTGTTATTCAAAATAGTCATTATTTATTACATATTGCGAAAACATGTAATATTTTGTAATAAAAAAAGTACCTATTTGTAAAAAGACTTTATTTATACACAATGGTTCCTTTTTATAACTGTGATAAAACCTTGTTAACCCATTAATGGTCAAAATGAAACTAGCAGAGATTCATCAAAAATTTGTTGATTTTATAATTAAAGAGGATAAAAGGAATTAGGAAATGAGAAAAAAAAAATTTTTTTTTTTAGGCATTTTTGCGAGTTTTCTCACCTTTTCGGTAGAGTTTGGAGCGACGTTATTGTCGACAAGGTGGAGATTTATTTATTATTATAAAACTGTACCCAATCATATTACATTTAGCGTCAACAATTTAAATTTTTCCCTTAATTTTAAGTGTTCCCAAATTGGCACAGTGACCAAGAATGGGTTAATCAACTTTATGTTTTTGTAGACAGACAGACATACTGTGTGGTACCTTGGGTACCTAATACTACTTATTTGAGTTGCTTAGCACCATGTTTAAATTGATTCTATCAAAATCAAAGTTGCCTAGAACTAACTTTACACAAGAACTACATGTAAGTACAGCCATTGAATATGGCATCTAACTTGGAAAGGTTTGGAAGTAGTGGGGGTAACTTCGAGCATCACTATAATAACTGAAAAAGTGTTATGCAGACATAGCCCCACTACTAGATGCCAGGGATTGTAACTGTATTGCATTATTTTATTATATTGGTGCTTCATCTCAACATATTCATCTTTATTTTTCACCAGCTACTGTCTAGCTGGCAAAAAATTACCAAATATTTGACAAGTAATGCCAAGTGAAGCCTAACACTATAATTTCTCTTTTACATCCTTCTCCAATACATGCTGATTATTTTCAATGACAATGAAGTTGTGTGCACCCCCAGCATATATTTGCGTTATTTTTTCATGTATGTTCAAGTCCAAAGTGATTTGAGTTGGCTGAAGCACATGTTCCCCTGCATCTGTTCCCGTATTGGCATGCTCATTCCACCCCCAAGCCCACAGAGTGTTGTCTGTGGCCAAACAAATGGTGTGCTCGGATCCTAATGCTATGTCCTGAACAGCTCTACCATCTGAAACAGAAGTACAATCAAATCAGTGGAGGAAAAACTAAGTTGTAGATACATATTTGCAATGGATTCCTGAGTTTTTCAAGGACAACAAACCTGGTAAATGTATCTTAATAATTTTTCCCACAAAAGGGAGGTCTGTACCAAGTTGGCCATAGTTATTTCTCCCCCAACAGAGTAAAGAGCCATTCTCTAACCACAATAATACATTAGTCCAACCACTCAGCAGCTTTTTGATACCTTGTTTCACATCAATATCAATTTTCTGTGGTGTATATATTTTCTTGTACTTTTCATTACTAAGAAGTAGTTGTCCATGCTTATTATCACCCCATACATATAGTGCCTTTTCATCTGTGCACCAAGCCACAGTATGATTCTGGCCACAAGCAATATGAGTTATTTTACCAACTTTATTAACTTTACTAAATCTATCCATGTTCAATATTTCTTCCCCTAACCCCAGTTGACCATGCCTTCCACATCCTGTAACCCAAACTTCTCCTAAAGAATTAACAATAGCTGTATGTCTCAATCCCATGGACACTGCACATGCATTGACTTGCAATTTGATTGGTTTCACAACTTCACCAAAGTCTTCTTTCGGGAGACCAAGTTGGCCATTGCTATTAGAACCCCAGACTAACAAAAAATGGTCATCAGTTACTGCACAGCTGAAGTCCCAGCCGGAGACAATGTTAGTGAATTTTATGCCACTTAATTTCCAGACTCTTTCAAATATATGTGACTCGTTCTCTTTTCCTAGTTGAAGTTTTAAATTCCATCCACAGGAAAACAATTTTCCTTCTCGGTCGAGCAGAAGAGTATGACCACCCCCACAAGAAATCTGATTCACTGTCTCACAGTTACAGAAATCAAATACTATTTTAGAAGGACTTTTCACTTGCTCATTGATGACACCTAAGCTCAACTGACCGTGGGAATTGGCTCCCTGAAAATAGAATTATTATTAATGAATGTTTCAGATTAAGTTTATTATCACTCGCTTACAAAATGTGGACTCACCCATGACCATACCGACATGACTAGTGAGTCTCTTATAGCTAGATTACTTTACTATATTGCCAACCAGTTTATCGTATCAACTTTGCTTCATATTTAAAATTAAATGTAATTAATAAAAAGATTTGCAACTGAGATGGACGAAAGAAATTGAATTGAATGTTCTGTCACTGAAATGTCAGTCTGCCAAATAATATCATATGGCAAATCAAAATGACAAGGTTAAGTGCGCGTTTTTTACTGGCGTTCGAATCGAATATAATTAAGAGCAGAACACAGAGCCAGAATGTATTTAAATAAAACCATTAGTTATCTGTGATATAAAAAAAAAAATATATGTCAAATTGAATTGCTGTCATGTCAGCCTGTCAACGTCAACCAACTTCAACTTGTTAAGATTGATTATTCGATTTCGATGATTTTGTTTGTGTAAATTCTGATTATATCCTCGGAAATGAGATTATTGTAGCAAACCAACATGAACATCCGCAAAAAAGTATTTTTTCTAAAACAAAACTTAAAAGGTTGAGGTTAAAGTCCATAAGAAAACATGTAATGTGTGATTGCGTGTAGTGCAACTTTGCATGGTCGAATATAATATTGAACGACATTAATTTTGAGGACAAAGTAGTAGTTGCGTCTTTGATTATAACTAGGAATGGACACCACAAAGCGTCATGCCACGGCAGCACAAGTGGCGGCTCTAATGGATTACATGCAGGAACACTCTGAGGTGGCCAAGGGAATGATGAGCTCAGGGTTGGAGAGGGAGGATATCGAAACTCAGTGGCGTGATCTAACTGCAAATCTCAACTCAATGGGTGGGGCTATCAAATCAACGGAAAAATGGAAACAGGTATAACAAAATAATTAGAGCAGATTTCTTTGTATAAGTAGCCAGACACAGTTCAGTGTTTCCTAAACCTAATTCTTTATGCAGGGCCTTGTAGTTTCACTCAAAAAACCCACCTAGTCATTTTGAAATTTAGTTGTGTTTACTAATATCATTTGAAAAAAGTTGCCAACATTCAGTATTCTATTACCAAGATCTAGTGCCAGTTGACTGGGTTTTAACACAGAAACTCAAAAAAATAATTAAAAGTAACTTTTCGGAAAATATTGTTTTTGTTTGCTACTTGTGTTGATGAATATCATGTACTATTTCAGACATGGCGGGATCTGAAGTCCAATACTAAAAAACGGGCCCTGAAACAGCAACAGTCTCTTTGTGACACCAGCGTGGGGCCCAGCACAGACAACTCACAGTGCTCTGACCCACAAAACAGTGACGGGGATTATATGCCTCCGAAGAAGAGATTTGGTAAATTGTCACATTCAACTATTTGGCAATAGAATTTACTATCTTAAGAAACTTATTGGGCTAAATAATTTGTAAAATTTTATTGTCAAACACAAAATTGAATAAGTTAAAAAATATACTTAAAGTGGCTATGGCATAAAATAGACATTGTTTTGTCTATGTAATGTTTCATGTACTCTGCCTACCCCTCCTTTCAATACAGGTGTGATGTATGTGTCTGTAAAATAACCAACTCTTGGCTATAGAACAAGAAAAGATAACAAGAAAATCTCCAAAATTCCCACACCACAGGGGGTGTCATCCACAAACAGAAGCTTAACAGTCAGATTAGAAATTATCAGTTTTGCTGCACACTATTGTTAATTTTATTTTCTCGAAACTATAATGAAACAAAAATCTTTTGCAGCATCATTTGATGAAGAAATCCTTCGAATAGAAAGAGACAAATTGGAAGTAGAAAGAGATTATAAGATCCAGAAAATAGAAGTCCTGTCTAGGTAAGAACAATATACTAACTTGGTAGGTCTAATAACAATTAATTATCTATGAAATTGACTAATCAACTATCTACCTATAAAGTTTATATTTCAACTTTTAAACTGTCAAATAAAGGTTTTATAATTTGAAAAATTGGCTGTTGGTAGAAGTACAAATATTTTAGATTTTTTTTTCATTGCAGGATAGCCAGTGCATTAGAAGAGATAGCCAGAAGGAAATGAGCTTTTGCTTCAAGATTATCAATTTCCTAAGCAGCTATGAGACAGAAACCTTTTTATTTAGTTATTTTATTATTTAAAAAATGTAATTAAGATTTTTCGGCCATGAAATGGCCTTACATTTTTAAACTATACTGAACTGAACTCACCAGTTAATTATAAGTCACAATAAAATAAGTATCTACTTTATTGGTGGCATGGTCTGGTGACAATTTTACTTAGCGAAATTTTGTAACTATTTACGCAAATATCATCACATTTAGCCAAAAAATAAGTGTTAAGAAAAAGGTTTGGCAACTCCAATAAGATTTTGCCAATAGCATTAAGAACTTGTAATATACCTGTGGTTTGATATCATAAACTACTTTTATTTCTGGTAAGGATTTTTGCTATTAAGGTCATGCACAAAATTTGGTATGGTCCGTTTTATGTATGCAATTCTTTATTGTACAGAATAAACATGACAAAATAACAAACAAAACAGAACACAAGTAGGTACAAAGGCGAACATATCCCTTAAGGGATTTCTTCCTGCTGACCTTCAAGCGATTGACAAAACATGTGAAAATAGAGTAGACACAGAGATAGTTGAGGAGGAAAAAAAAAACTATTAACCTAAAATAAACAGACATACTATACTATACACATTACAAATAAATATAAACATACATATACAAGTACATAAAAATACACATAATAAAATACATAATACATAGACTAATACATAATAAGATTAATTATACTACTTGTTAAATACATAAACCTACACGCATTACCAACACTTCTTTACAACTGTAGACGCGCGTCGCAGTTCGCTGTCAGCGTAGCTCTGAATGCATTTTCTCTGCCAATGGTCAGCGCTGACCATCGGTCGAGCACTGTTTCAAGCCTAATTTTATTATTAAGCCGCGTATCCACTAGATAGGTAGGTCGAGCGGTTGCCTCACTCCGAGGCTGCGCAAGTGGAGACGCTGCCTCAACCAGAGGCACGCCGCGACGCGAGGCAAATTCGTCGCCGCCAGGCGAGCTATATTTTGTCGGTCTCTGTGCCGTGCTCAAAGGCGCCTCAGTCCGAGCAGTCGTGTGTTTAATGGAGACGGTCGCGCTCGTCGCATGTATCGCAATGGAGAATGAGACCGCTATTAAACTGATAAAATTATATGAGGGTCACCGTGTTCTCTGGGACCCATTGAATAAAAAACCGGCCAAGTGCGGCACAAAGGGTTCCGTACCAAAAAAAAAACACGTTTTTTGTACGGTAGCCCCCCTTAATAATAATAATTATTTTGATTTTAGTATTTGTTGTTCTAGCGGCAACTGAAATACATACATACATACATACATATCCTCACGCCTGTATCCCAAGAGGGGTAGGCAGAGCACATGAATTCAAAAATCCAGTGCCACGTTTAGCGATTTCAGGGTAACCAGATGGTTAAACGTGATATTGCAGTGACAGGTTGCTAGCCCATCGCCCACAATACACTAACCCTTTCCCAGAGTCGGCTCTTACGACACCCACGGGAAGAAAGGGGGTGGTGCTATTCTAACCCGACACCACACGGGAAAACATCATCTCTGAAAATTTCAATTGGCTACCTCTTATCGTTCCTGAGATACAGCCTGGTGACAGACGGACAGACAGACAGCGAAATCTCAGTAATAGGGTCCCCTTTTCACCCTTTGGGCACGGAACCCTAAAAACACTACGATAAAAATGTGAAGCAAGATGCGTGGAACGATATTAGTTTCTGTTGCCATCGCGTTTTAGCTTTTAACTGCGCAGTGCGCCGCCGGCGGATCAAGCTGAGGCGACACGCCTCGAGCTGATCCGTAGCCGTTGCCTCAGAGCGAGCAGCCTCAAACTGAGGCTATTTGCTTCAAGTCGAGGCCGCTCAACCCGAGTTTGCTGCCTCTAGCTAGTGGATGCGAAGCTTAACAGCTTGGTTGGAATGAGGGATGTTAATGAGATAGGAACGCATCGAAAACTACATTCCAAGTATACCAGTAGGTACAGTCAAGGAAATTGATACCTGTGCCACTTTGAACCTTTTCATAGTGAGTTACATAATTGCTTTGATAGTAGTTAGTATGGTAAGTCACAGTGACATTTCTTGTGTAAAGGTACAAAGTGGCACAGTAATCAATTTCCTTGACTGTAGGTACCTACAGTAGGTACGGACAGCAGCAATGTGACAACACGTTTTTCGACAAATGAAATCATTATTGTGCTTATTGTCACAATGTTCTAAGGTGGGTCAAGAATCAGATGGGCGTATGAAGTACGAGTAAATAAGTGTCTAGCTAGACACCTATAGCTACCTATTTCCCATAAAGCTGGGATTAAAGGTCACCTACATCTCGAACCATGCCTGAACCCTTTCGGCTTACGCTGTGTGTAATAAATCTTATACGTCCGTAAGAAGCATACACGCTGCCAGTGATTAATCACCCTCGTCTGCAAAGTTTGCTTTGTCTCACCGTTTGACACAACTCTTACTTGGCTGACTTTTACGCGAGAATCAATAGCAGGGATGATAAGTTGGTACCTACGCATTCTGTCTGTACCTACGTAGATGGTACTCGATAGAGAACTTGGGGTTTATGGATGTGAGTAGGTAGATTTTATCTATAAGTAAAGTAAGTTGCTACCAACGATAATTGCCAGAAAATGCTACTTACTATTAAATAATACTTATTCTCCATGCGGTGTCGAGTTTAGAATAACATCTCTCCATTTTTTGAGTGGATATTATCTAGTAGAGACGACTGAGGAAAATATGTTTAGTTAGGTATAGTTTAGGAGACAGGTTAACAAATTATGCTAAAAGTTGCTCCGAAGTTTGAAACACTCATACTTTCTAGTTTTGTCTGTACGTTTCTTGTGCTCTACCTACCCCATTTGGGAAAACTGGCGTGATTTATGCATGTATTTAGCCGTTACCAGCGTATTATTTTCAAACTCGAATTATGCATTTTGCCGGTATAAAAATGTTAATCCTACGGCAACAGCTTCATGCATACCAAATTTTATCTAAATTAATTAATTAAAAATTATATCGCTACACAGTCAAAACCATGAAGTTTCGTAGGTAAGTAGCCACATCAAGAATAATTTTGGTTCTAAGTTCAGATGTGTAATAGGGGTATACATGTATCTACGTTGTTTTTTTTATCAATATTAATATTAGTAATTAGTATGATGTAGGTAGGTACGTTTGTACATCAAAAGCAAGCGAAAAAGACCTCGCATTCAACTAGGTAGGTACATGTTTCGACGGCATATAAAGCACACAATAGGTATACGTTGCTATCGGTTTTTCCAGAGCTATCCAGTATCACTGATTCGACCTATAATCGGCAACGAGGCTGCAAAAAAACAACTCTACAATTATTTCCACAGAACAGAAAAAGCAAGTAGAAGTGTTAAGTGGGCGGGGCACGTGTGTCAACTTTACGCGTATATCCGCAAGACTCCCTTAGTGCGCAGCTTTCATTC
>BHDV01039253.1:0-41401 GCA_005406045.1 Adoxophyes honmai | reverse complement strand
TTAGTTGTTTTCCTATAATATAAAATGTTCCCACAAATTACGAGTATTTTACTTGTTTCCATAATTAACGATACGGTCCTTATTGTAAGCAAGTAAGTAACCAAACAGTTTATTGTACAAAAAATACGAAATAAAAAAATACAAGCAAGATGGTGAAGTACAAAACTGTATTTATCCCTTAAGGGATCTCTTACAGAAAACTAAAATTTGTCGTATTTACATATTTTTGGCACTTAGAGCGTGTTGTTGTTGGCTATACCTACCTACTTAATGAAGTACCTTCCTATATATTTCGCACCCGTGCGATGGTTAGAAATTAATTTTAGAAATCTGTAGGTCTCGCAAAAAGATGAAGACTTTGTAACTACCATCGTAGCTATTTGCAACGGTGTTAAGCTACCAACGGTGCCGTTGTAAAATTATCACTCAAATAATTTGTATAACACGCGTTTATATCAATAACAACAACAAGCAGAAGAACGACTGGTACTCAGTGGGAAGTCACTTTGAGTATCTGAATATGACTCTCCAATTTAACAAACCTGCAACAGGAATTTCACGAATTCAAGTGAGATGTGGTCATCTCCATTGGGTATGGTTTTCCAAAAATGCGAATGTCATGTGGTCATGTCTATCGGGTATGGACTCCCATAAGTCAGGACCCCGGAGTTGGGTGTCCGGAGATTCATGTCTAACCTAGAACAAAGTTATTAAATTATGAGGTTCCTTCCACTTGTGTTGTATTCCGCGGTTCGCTGACTTAACATGTAACGCACCGATCTAAATATTGATGAATTGTATGATCATAATATATGGTCAGTGTAAATGTTGACCATCTAGTTACAGCTGCCCGGGCCGCGCTAGCCGCTGCCCAATGACGCGCGTGATTGAGTTTAGGAGCACCGTCGGCTCGGACGCTGCTTCCGCTCCAATCGCCTACATCGATTAGGTAAGTAGGTACGGTACGTTTAGATATTACACCTGTATGTAGATGTACATGCATTTAATAATGAAAACTGTAAGGCCGATAATATAGGTACATGCGGATCAATTACCATACGTTTACAAAGATCGTACTTGCTAGTGATAGCGTGAACGATTTGTACTTAAGGATTTTTTTTCTTTCTAAGGAAATAGGATATTATATGTATGATAGGCTAGCAACCTATCTCTATTGTACCTCTTAACTTAAAACCTAAAAATATGCTAGAAGTTACTGCGAAAAACGGAGTGGTTATTTTATTGACTAAGTATGTAGCATTTCGTATGTTCTGTCTGCCCCATTTGCGAACACAGACGTAATAAATGGATGGAGTCTCAAATCAAAGGTTTTGATTTACATATTTCAATTTTCTTTCTCCCAACTTAACTACTTGTAGTGTGTTACTATGTAGCTAGTTAAAAAACTAGTAAGTAAAGTAAACAGTTTCAATTACCTACATTTTAATTAAAATGTTTCCGTACTTATGTCTAAACCGAGCCCTTTCATTATAATACGTAGGTACTTAGAACCACACTTGACCCAGTAACCCCTCTTTGCCTGATTAAAAACCCGTTTTCAGCCCTTTTCATTATAATAAAACCCTTTTTACTGTTGTCTTTTATTTGGGAAATAGTTAGAAGGACATCATCAAGAATAATTTTTGAGTAGGTTCTTGAGATAGTAAGCAGCTTTTGTGACAAGTCACTTCATAAGGGTTCCTTTTACCATTTTGGCTCTACATACACACGTAGGTACATCATGCCTGTATTTCCAAATGGGGTAGGCAGAGCACATGAAACGCTACAAAATCAAAACCATGACTAGCTTTACGTAGCCCCTTCTAACATAATTTGTAGGTTTTTTTTTTCAATTCATGTGCTCTGCCTACCTCTCTTGGGAATACAGGCGTGAGAATATGTATGTATGTATGTTTACTTTAAGAGGCTTGAACCCTAAAAATAACGCCAACACAATGTTTCACAGCGATTGACTACGCCAGGGCCCCCAGGGCCCTACATTGGCCACGAAAACAAAATAAAACATCGGGTCGCAATATTGCCTACTTATTTACATCGTGAAATGTGTGTCACTTCTATTGGTTGACTTTTATTTTTCTTTTATATTAAGTAGGTACCCACTTCTTCTCAAGTCTAAGCGTACTTACTTAATTTGTCAAAGTGAAAAATCCTTCACGATGTAACAATCTACAATAAAATTTACCGACACCTTGGGGAAAAGCTGACTGAACACATACCAGCATTCCTTTGATAGGATGAAGCTGATGAAGTTATATGCGGTTTCCTCCTGAAGCACCCTGTACAGATGTGTGCAGTGTAAGTATATGCGACGGGTAAGTAGGTTGTACACGCTTGTTTGCGTCCATCCGGCACAGGCTGACAGCAATTTGTCCTAAGCCTAAGACAGTCTGGATCAAAGTCGTGTTAGGTAGTTACCGAAGTATGGGGAAATGGAAACACAAAGTTAATCTCGGTGCACACTCGGTGAAAGTACCTATTTTGAGTTCCAAATGCATACAGGCAAGTGTGAAGCCTACAGTCGAGCTTGACGAGATTTTAAGTAGTGCACTACTCCCAAATTTTGCCAAGTTAAATACTAAAAACTACAGTTAGATACTTAATAGATCAATCTTTTACAAGAGTACTGAAACTTTACTGTGGCTTTTAAAAATCGATACTCTTACCGGTAGGCTGTGATCGTTAAGACTGTGTTTAATTTCAACACTATTAAAGCGTTTATACGTCGACACTCAAACGTGGCTACTTATGTAGTAATATTTTATATTGAGAAAGTATTTGTTTCCTGGTTTACGATGCTGCAAAGCTGTCATTGGCGTTTTATACACGCGCTATAAACCGAGATGGGAGCCACAAAATACGTCATTTTGTGTATCATTCATTTTATATCTTTTTTAAGCGGATTCATAAAAGTCAACTACTGGACCGGGGTAGTACTCGTAAAGCAGAAAATAAAATGGATTCAATTCACCTTTTGATTTACCTACCTTATTTGATTTGTCAGTCATGTGCTGTTTCGCTTAAATGTAATACAGTATTGTAATTAGGTAGCAATACCTACTAAGAAGGTAGGTACTCGAAGTTTCTATGTACGTACTTTATAAGTTTTACTTGCAATTTTAAAATTTAGCTAAAGTTTTGGAGATTTAACTGTATTTTTAATATATTTTGTAATACTATTCGCATAAGTTTGCGTAGCGTTTTTTCCAGCAAAAGCAATGCACGAATAAACTCTCCCTCTCTCTCTCTCTGTCTAAAATCGTGCCATCTACCATCCTGGGAAACTACCTACACTCCTTACCGCACTTGGAGCTTAATAAGTGACGAAATGTAAAATAGTAGGTAGGTAATTATATTATTTAATCTGTTAAAAGTTTTATCACTCTTACATTTTTCTAATTTATAAAAGAGGATAGGGTGCATGGGTTAAATATTTTTTATATAAATGATTAAGAAGTTATGAATGCAACTTTGCATGTAAGTAAGTAAAATTTGACTAGGTAGGTACGCCTCGTTTTAAAACTGCGCTCCTCGAATTTATAGAATACTTAAATTAATTTTAACTGTTACATAATACACTATTAACGCCTCGGCCTGTATCAAAGGGAATTTACATTAGGTACCTACTTTCAAATAAAACTGTTCCAGCTACGCAGCAAGTTTCATTTACTTTCGATCTATATTCATGTTGGATAAACCATGAATAATAAACACCCCGTTGCTCTTTAGAAATATGACGCGTGTTTTGCGTCACAAGTTAGTAAGTCGCGTCTTAAGATGCACTATGGGAGTGATAGTGGCACGAAGGTAACGCCTCGTCCCGGTGGTCGTTAGTTAATATTTGAGCGGGGGCGCAGTGCGCAGGGCCTTAAATAAAACATGCCTGCCGACCGAACTGAATATTTCAGGCCAGCTGGTGGCCCTACAGCCTCACAGGCGGAATTTAAGAGTAGACGTCTGCCTGACTCCGCCGGCTTAACTGCAATATGTATTTCAGTTACTCAGCTTAACTTACGGGCGGATTATTCCATTTGCTGTCCATGTTTCACGCGATAAATGAGTCAATCCGTGAAATTACAGGTCAAAGAACATTCGGAACTTTCCAGACTATTTTCTTGTGAACCGCGCCGCCGCCGGCGTGTAAAATGGCTGGTTTTATCGTAATATGTGTAAAGCTACGATTTCCAATGCGCTCCCCTGCCACTCCTTAAGCGGCGATTTGCATTATTTCCCGCGGACTTAAAATAAGGAGTACGTAAAATGTAAATTCGGAACCCTCCTGAATGCAAAGTTCACGCTTGATTTTATTTCTTTAGACCGAGCGCGTGTTGAATATAAAAAATCCGTAATGAGCTTTAATGAAATTTCATAGGTTCGTTATTGGTTTTCTATTAATGAAATGAGTCCAGTATAAAATTGTTTTAATGGCCTGCAACCAATACTTATGCGATCAGTGTAGGTAAATTCATTTTCAAGCTTCATAGTTAATGATAATAATATATTTACCCAAACATATTCCTTAAATGCAGTACCTACCCAAAATATCTACTTGGGAAAACTACTAAGTTCTCGTCTACCAAAGTAAGCAATAAAGTCTTTCAAAAGTCCTCTGAAATATTAAAATAAAACCTTTGAAATAGATATTTTATTTCTTGTCCATTTGTAAAGCAGTTAAAGGGGCTATTTATTGGAGTGGAATGGAAGCGTTTGCTCCCGATCCGACTTTCGTATCTAACTCGTTCAAAGTTGTGCGGATTGAATATCTTACTCTAAATTGCGACCTTTTTCATTTGCCCAATTTTTGATATTTACGGCGAGCGAGAAATATAATTTTGTTTTGAAATAATTTTAGTTATTCAAGTAGTTGAATTCATTAACATAGTAACGGTTTTATTAAGTAATCTTATTACTTACTTACTTTTAGTAACTTTATATCAAAACACCAAAATAAAATGTAAACTTAATAAAAAGGCCGAGTTGCTAAAATTGTAGTTTTATCCTCGACGGCGACATATATGAATGGTTCGAAAAGAAAACTATAAGTAGGTACCTAGGTACTTGTGATAAAAATACACCATGAAGGAAACTGTACACGGAGTACTAAAGCAGATATAAACAAAAAGTCAGAATTAATCGGAAAACAAAATTATAATTTATACCTACACCATGCATTTTTTGTGAAGCCGTGAGCAGCGTTCTCCACGGCCCTGCGCTCGGCGTCGCTTCAAATCTAAGATAACGCCTCGTTGCACCCTCTCGCTGCATGCTTCCTGCTCTCCGCTCAAGCACCTTTTTAAAACATCTACGTCTTCCGCCTGCTTTATAAAAATATAGCCCAGTTTATGATCTTATTTTAGCACCACTAGTCTTGTCTGAGAGTCGTGATTCCTAATGTTTGCTTAGCCTTTGCCTCTATCAGTTCTTATTTCCTATTTAAATGCGGCTGCAGAAGCAACTTCGTCGTGAGGTGTTTTGTACCAAGTTCTCCAACTTACGTAAGAAATTAACAACGTTCCAAACCTACATTGTACGATGAAACTTTACAAATGAATTTGTTATAATACTTCGGACGGGACCATACTAAATTCACGAACTTCGTGTTAAATAACAATTTAATATCCAACTTATAAAAGCCGCAACTTTGCGGAGTCGGCAGAACTTGGCAAGTGTGTATTACGGAACCTTACACAGCGACCGCACCTATCCCTTCCCGGCAGACCCATCTAAAAGTTGTTTTGTAAAATAATTGGCCTCTGTGATCTTCGCTAATTTGATCAATTTTTATAACTTTCTTTTCAAAAGCGAGGCCAGGAACAAAGCAGCCTTATTACTTAATTTTATGCTTTATTAGCGTAGCCATAATTGAGTTTTAATTGATGTTCAAAAATATAAAAGTTGGAACTTGATAATTATTTCTTTATAACCGACGGAAACTCAATTTGTGGGGGAATTTTGCTTTACGCAAGATATTCCATAAAGTCATGTTGTGTTTTACAGCAAAGTGGGCACTTATCTAATGTTCTTATACATGTAATAAAGCGTTCTCGAATACAAAATAATGGTTTGAGGAAATTGAGGATAATACACCACGAGGTACCCTCTTACTTCATGTCTAAGTCTGAATTTAATAAAGGCCTCTCGTCGTTGGCTTCTCCTTTGTCGGCGACTGAAGGAAGCTCGATTTCAGGACAACACTCGACGCGAGAGACGCTGGAGTGGCAATATATTTGCGAGGGCGAGGGCTTTCGCCAAATACAAATAAATCGGGATCGTTCTGTCTAGCTTTATTTAGTGCACTTCGTTAATAGTATCGCATCTTAGCATCAATTATACAGAATACAAAATAATGGAAAAAAGCTACAATTGTTGAAAAACTCCTTCTTCAAGTATTAAGTAGGTACAACAAAAGTAAGTACCTAATAAGCTCATCGTTCACTTATACAAAATGATGTTGCGCTCGATATAATTAGATATCTATAAGGCACTAACTTAAACAAAATCTCGCGAGACCTTTTACGGCAAATTAATTAGCCATCATGGTAATAGTATCGGAGCGGAATCGGAAACATCTCCAAATTGTTTTAAGAGGATTGACGAACATTACCATTTAATTCCATTGGATGTTTTCCGCTGCCTGTTTGCGCGGCCTGCTAACATTTATTTCAAAACGCAATGCCAAAGCAATTATGGTAATGTTCCAAACAAACATGACGCTGATAGACACCCCATTAAATAAACATTTATCAGACAATTTCCATTTTAGGTTAAATAATGAAAAATAACAGGAGTTTGATTATTACAGCGTTAAACAAGAGCATGAACATTTTTATGAATAGGGACTTGTAGTCTCGCTAAGATGTTTGAACATTTTTGCGGTAACATTTGATGTCTTATTATTAGTTGCTAATTAATTGTCACCTACTAAATGCCTTAAAAATACGTCTTATGAGTGACTTGTACGGTTATTAAGTATATTCTGAGTAAACAAAGGGAAAAACTCTTCACAATTATAATTGACATTAACAATCACGTATGTACCTAAAAGACACCAAAAACCCATACATACTCGCACCTAATAATATTCAAAATGAAGATAAAAGACCACAACCGATCGACATCGCGTCCAGTTTAATTAGCTGTTTAATTTCCTTTTAATTGGAAATCATTGTATTTCAGCAGCGAGCCAATTGGTTTTATTTCCCTGCAACTATTAAATTCAATCTATTCGTTAATGAGTCTGACTAATGAAAATAAAAATCATGTAATGTAGGAACAGCTTTTGGTAGCGAAAACATGAGAGATTAGAGTTGAACATGTTGTGTGTGTGTTTGATGAATGTGTAGCGACCCTAAAGCGCCACCTATCGTCGACTCGAGTTCTTCTACAAACGTCATCGACTGTCATAGTGTTCTACATCTACATCGCGCTAACAAAGTTTCGAAGATCGGTTGCATTATATACAACTTCCAACTTTCTCTCTGTGGACTTCGGTCTTCCAGGCATAACATCTGCCTGGAGAGAGATCTCTTTATTGGAGTCTTTCCCACAAATGCTAGTAATATGTTTTATATGTTCAAACTGGAGATATTTCAGAAGAAGTTAAGGACTAGAGTTCACGAAACCTACGATCATGTATAAAGAGATTATGAATGTGGTGAACCAGAAGAGGTATGTCTGAATCGTAGCAAATAGAACGTAGTGGTCTCTGCTTACCCGTGCGGAAAGCCAGCGTGACGTGTGTATGTTTAAAAGTATGTTTAATTTTATTTACAATGCAAACAAGACGCGGTAATTACGTATCAATGAGTATACTTGTAAAGTCAAGAACACTTACAATCTTATCAAATACAAGTTGCAAGTCCATAAAATTCTAATCTTGTTTTCTTGCCACATACAGCAACGAATCCAATTGTAACACCTCGAACATAAGAATTATAATTGGAAAGGTTTCTTCCTAATTGGTTATTTCTACACGCAAAAGTAATTACACGGCTTGTTCTTTCGTTTGATTGATGTACTAATTGATTTATATTGCCTTGCTTTATTTCCTCTCACGGCGTGGAGTAGTACAGTAGTCTTCCTATATGTTCTTTAATATATGTACATGTATATTTATGAAGTTTGGGCCATACTTGTAGGTTTATACGTGTGCAACGCACAGTATATGGATATTAACTATCTGTATGGTAGACAATTTAAAGAAGATGCAAATAGTAAGTTTATCTTTATGTAAGTACCTATTAAATATCTCGTAAGGTTATGTTTTTAAACATTTTAGTCAACTACATGAAAAATTGGAAATCATGTCAGTAACCTAACGCGGATTTGGGACAAAAACGAAAATTTATGAAGTTTGTATGTATTACTCTTTATTGTTTATTTTATTTTATTTTTTTTATTTACTCTTTATTGTACAAAATAAACATGCCAAATTAATAAGTACCTACAGAACAAAACACAAGAACAAATCCCTTAAGGGATCTCTTCCTGCTTTTGTTTTGTTTGTTCTCGTTAAACCCAGTAATGTCACTTATTATTTCAAAAACCATTGCTTTCTATTCTTGCATGTAGAGATTAGTGAAAACAAACTTAACTTGGAAAACAATAACTCGAATTTATTCATTTTATTTATTTAGATACTAAGTATATGTATGTAAACGTTCCTACGGAACGTGAAACGGTCATGATTGTGTCTATGTAGCAATTCGTGTGAATCTTTGGTCTGCAATCACTTTAAATCATTAAGTTGAATTAACCGGAAGAATATACTGCTGCGTAAAAAAATCTGAGATTTAAAAACGGAAAGCTGGAATCAATTACCTTTTCTAGATCCATATTCTGTAAATCTATTTTTTTTTTCAGATCCTAGCGGACTATTCTCGTATTGCCTTGAGGGCCACGGGGTGTGTTTGCCAAGCCGAACATGTCCCTGGGATAGTATTTTAGAGGACAACAGTGAACGCTGCATGTACCATGGTGACAACTTGCTTTGCTGTGCAGTGGCCAAAGTGCGAATGCCTGCCGACCTTTTCCGTATCAATTGACAACTATGAAGGCGTATTTGTCGACCACTTCACCAGTCCAGACCACTCGGCCACTTGACCAGGAATAGCATTTGAGTTCTGATTAAACGAGCAAATATTTTGGAGAGCTGCATAACCAAGTTTTTAAATTTGAAAAGGCCACTTCTAGCATAATTTTATTCTATTTTATTGACGTGGGTAGCTACTAAAATCAAAAATAATTTCGACATGGGTTATATACTCATCCAGTGACTTTAATGTGTACATACGGAGTATTTAATTGCTCAGGAATCTGACGGACAGGAAATTGCCGCTACGGCTTAGCTCGCGCGTTCATCATTAACACAGCATTCGCATTGAGCATTTACTTGCATAATATTTCCATACTCAGATACTGGGGGCATATTTAAGGCATTAATTTAAGTACCTATTGTGTCCTAGGAAATAGTTAACCAAGTTACCGTCTTCAATATTATCTTCTAGAAATTTGTCAGTTAAGTACAAATAGGTTTTGGTTATGCTTTTTAAAGCTTAAAAGCGACAGGCTCGCTATACTGCTTTCATCTATCTTGAAACCTAACACTACGTTAAAAGTGTCTGCGAAACGTGAAATAGTCATGGTTTTGATTATGCAACGTTTCGTGTGTTCTGCCTAAGGATGTCGCGAATGCATATTTTCGACATCCGCGGAGGCTGGGTAATTTTTTATCATTTTAAAGGTTTCATACATCTAACGTTTCATACGCCTTATGAGATCAATTTAAAATTAAAATTATATTACATTTTTATTATATTTGGCAAAGGTTTGTAAATTTAAGTATGCGTCGCTCTTGTCGCTTCCTTAGTGAGTATAACTAAGAGTCCATTACTGGTGACGTTTTCTTAAGTACTGAACCGTTAAAAATGTTAACTTGCTTTTATCATTTGTTATGCTGTAGGAATAAGACGGTAAACAGACTTAACCACCGATAAGGTTTTCTCCCTTTCCACTGAATAATGATGCAGACGTAATAACACAATACATTATTAGCCTCCCTAACTAATGATAATATTTAGTATATGATCCCATCGCAATACTAACGACATAATCCGACGTCGCACTGTTATCCAAACTTGACTAATGAAGTTTAGTTAAGCCGGCTCGTGCGATCCAATCTCCCGCCAGGCCTAATCCATGGATGTTAGTTTACTGCTGGATGTGATCTCCATTTTAACTTTTATACCTCAACTCACGGGCGTAGCCAGGATTTAGTTTCGGAGGGGGGTTTGACAAAAAAAAAATCGGCCAAGTGCGAGTCGGACACAAAAAAATCACGATTGTTGTATGGGAGCCTGAACTTTTCGGGGGGGGGTTTGAACCCCCAAAACCACCCCCTGGCTACACCCATGCCTCAACTGTACTCTCAAATGGAGTAGGCAGAGCACACGTGACGTTGCTTAAACAAATGTAAATAAATAACTACTTATTTTACAATTTCCTAACAATTTTTAAATAAATTTAAGTAAGAAGGGGTGTAACAGTGACATCACTGTACCATTTAATTTCTTACGTGGATGTTGTAGTCCTCTACAGGAGACTGGAATAGTAGGTTGGCGGCAGGCTAGCAGCTTGTCACTAAACCTGTTCTAATTTTAAAATTCAGAAATACAATACTTACTTACTCTTTATTGAACACAGAAAAAAACAATACAATTCATGTTTTGCGTTTCTACTCTAGTATTTTTATTTAGAGATTACGGTTTGCTATTGGTATCGATTAATACTATTATTTGAGAGTGAGCTTTAATGTTTATTTGAGTCTAGTTCGCTATTTTAATTTAACGACTCGTTGCCTCGCATAATACTGTGTTTCAAGTTCTAAATAACTATTTCATCGCTTCAATACATTGATTTGTTTTTGAACTGTTTCCGCTTATTCGTTGTACCATCGCGACCAGCAAGTATTGCACGGATTATCTATTGGAGTAAATACGGTAAGGTGATCTGCTGTCACTTCTAGTCGAATTAACGTCAAAAAATTAACTAGCTACTTTATTTCTAAGTAATTTATTTATACATATTCTCACGCCTTTATTCCCAAGAGGGCTAGGCAGAGCACATGAATTCAAAAATTCAGTGCCACGTTTAGCAATTTCAGGGTAACCAGAAGGTTAAACGTGATATTGCAGTGACAGGTTGCTAGCCCATCGCCCACAATATACTTACCCTTTCCCAGAGTCGACTCTTACGACACCCGCGGGAAGAAATGGGGAGGTGCTATTCTAACCCTGCACCACATTGGTATTTATGAAATCAAGGATTGCTTCTACCCTTAAGATCGCGAGTGAACGGTTCTATTAAATATGTAATATTATGAAACGTAACAAATGAAAGGACTACAATTTTATGAGGGATCGTGTTTTCAGCAATCATCACAACACAACGACAGCAATCTATTTTCAGGTAGATGTTATGCCTGGGACCGAAGTCCACAGAGAGAAAGTTAGAAGTAGTATTTATGTAACTAACGTCGAAATTTCGTCAGCGCGTTGGAACCACTTTGACAGTTGATGACCCTAGATGACGTTTACAGAAGAAATTCTACTACTCGACAATAGGTGATGCTAGGGGTCGCTACAAGGTACAAAATGTGGAAGTCATTTCCAGGCGGCACGCGGCAGCTAATTCCGCTGTCGGATATTGCAATTTCCATCCGAGCCGGTTAGCACGATAGGTTAGGACTCGCATCGACAGTACGCGCGTCTCTTTCCAACTGCTTTATTAAGATAGAGACAAACTCAGCGACGGGAAAGGAGATATCTGTCAGCATCTCTTCCATTTCGTTCCATATCCCACTCCACTATAACAACGTTAGATGTTTATAAAGCAATTTCTTGGTATTCCTGGATGCAATGCTGCGTCAGTTTTGCCGCGGGAACTGAATTGAAGTTGCGTAATCGGCTTTGCGTTTTCGCTTCACCCATACCATGCTATCATTTATCAATTTATGCATGTTTGTTTTCCGCGCAATCACTGCTTAATATAGTTACAGTCATTGAGGGATAACAGCAAATTAAAACGAGGCTTTGATAAGCTTTATATGTGGTATGTGGCTGCAAAATTTCGCGGAATAGGGGAGATGTGTATTACAATCCCGCTGGGTTCGTGAAATATGATCCCCCGGCGTACAGGTACGAGTGACTATTAACGACATCTCCTTATATACATATGGCAAACGTCATCCTCAATTCAAAACCCTCTATGGCTATTCCGAGTGTTAAAGCGAAGTGAGCACTTTTCGTGACTTTATAAAAAATACACCATTAGTAACCCTATCCAATGACGAAGAAAGAGGCGAGAAAGGAAGGAATATGAATAAGTCAGTTTTTCTAGTTTTTCTGATTAAGACAGGGATACAGAATATTTGTTCTAAGCCAGATATTTTAAATATTACACAAACGAAAGCATAGCAGAGATAAGGCATGTGCTGCAACCATTTTATGCTGTTGTTGTTTTGGGGAAAAAAGGAACGATAATAAACTATTAAAATTCCGTGCATTCCTTGTGCTGTCGGGTTTAGAATAACAGCTCTCCATTTCTTCCGTGGATGTCGTAAGAGGTGACTAAGGAAGTAGGTTATGGTATCCTTCAGGCGATACGGTAGCAACGTGCCACTATTAGGCTTAAGAGGGCGCACACATTTTTTACGTACGTAATATAAGATCAGGTGGGGGAAGGGGTAAGAGGCACCACAGACCATAACTCGTCGAGTTATGAGTGATTATGGTCTGTAGAGCCCTCTTATCTCTGCGTTTCTCTTCCCCCACCTGACCTTAGTGGTTTTGGACCAATGTTTAAAAAATCGTGAAATGTAAATTAACTCATATTTAGCCATGAAAAAAATATGGTTAGACTAAACATATTCTGTAAATTTACAATAAAATTGTTTTATTTGTAATTGCATTAAAATCAATGAGAAAAAAAATAAAGTAATGGTTCAACTTTCAAATTATGTAAAATGATATTTGAATAATAAAAACCAATAATTTGATTTATGTTAATCCGTTAATCCCCAGTAGACTATATTGTCTATCAGATAATAACAAGTTTATATCGTTTATGGTAAATTTTAATGGAAAATTTTCAAGTGAAAGACAGCTCTGACGCGTATTTTTGTGAAAACCCTTCAACAAATTGGCTAAGTAAAAGAAATCTGTGTTGCTAATAAAATATTTCTTTCCGTTAATCCCTAGAAAAAGAGTTTATTTATATGTTACAGTAGTTTTTCTTTAAAAACTTAAGGATTTATAGCTTTCTAAAGCATTTGAAAAACATCAAAATCACCGAATTTTGTTTGCACGCTCTTAACACGCACTGCGGATTTTTTCTTGCGGTTGCGGTTTGGCGGAAACCGCCGAACCGCGGAGGCACTCGCACTGCGGTTGCGTTTTCGCGGATTTCACTTTCAGTATGACAATGGATTCCGTCAGAGCAGGATGTGTTGTGGCCTTAGTTTTAAGAAATAAAAGAAAAATAGAAAACGTCTTCCCTAACATAAGTACATACTGGGTGCATCCTCTAACTGATCAAAGATATTTGAGGGGAATTTTTTGTAAAATGTACAGTGATGTATGAGAAAACAAAGACATTTTTTAACTACCTACTACAGGATGTCAATTAGTAGTTTTAATAAATTATTGCGAATGCGAATAACATAATCCGACGACATAATTCATCGCACGACACACACCTCACTGCTCCGCTGTCTGAGCCGAACTGAAGAAAAAACCGCTTTTTACGAACCGCAGTGCGGGCGCTGCCATACGTGAAGTATGGGATACATAAAAACGCGCGGTTGCAAACCGCAAATTGAAATGTAGCAAGTTGCGTTTTTAAAATCAGTCACTGAAAAAAACCGCAAGTGCGTGCGCTTGTAGCGGATGCCATACGTTACATTTTTTGCGGTTGCGGATCCGCTTTTTAAAATCCGCAGTGCGTGTTAAGCCTTATACCTGTTAAGTTAAAGCCTAAAAAATATGCTAAAACGAAAATTTTAATAGTCATAGTTTTATTTACCTACTTATGGTCTCACCAAACCAGTCGACGGCTTTATGCAGCGCACAGCGACAGCTCTATGTCAACGCAATAAGGGCGAACAGGACGTCAATTGATTCGGCCATTCCCGGCCGAGCGAGCCGAGCCAATTGACGCCTTGTTCGCCCTTATTGCGTTGACATAAAGCTTTTTCTACCCGCGTTTTGCCGAAAAGGCGTGGACTAATGTAGGGAGACCCTTGTATGTATGTATGTGTGTGAAACGATAAGGTGATGAAACGTTAAAATGTTAGTGTGTCGTGGTGTAACATCACAGAGCCATTTCTGTGTTCAAACGCTTGTGCTCTTGAGTATACTGACCCTAAAAGTGTGGATGTTAATAATTAATTACTCTAAGCCAATCCAACTCTAAAGCTTCAGCTGAATTCCCTAAACAAACTTTAACTTGAGCTATTTTTGTACACGACAACAGACGAAGTTTGATAAACTCCTATTAGTTTTATTTTGTTGGTACCTCCGTTTCCGCTCAGTTTCCTAGATAATGTTTTTATTCCCCGGCCGAAGGAAATGAAATATACAGTCCTACACGACCCATTTGGTATGAAAGTTTCTCGTGGCTGCGATTCGATTATCGTGCAAGACAAATATTTGTATTCTAACATGTATCACGGGGTTGTATCATTCCACTTCTATTGCGACCGGTATTGAGGTAAAAAGTACTGAGATACTTAATGTTGTTTTTAATTAAATGGATTTTATAGTATTTAAAGTGTGGTTTCGGGTTAAGAATAAGATCTGTCCATTTTCCGTGGAAATCGTAAGAGGCGACCGGAATAAATAAATAATCGATAGGCTAGCTTCCTGTCACTATGGTACCTTTTAACTTGAAATAAAAAAAAATGTACCAGAAGTGGTAACGAAACGCGAAATTGTCATGGATTTGTCTATGCTAGCATTCGTGTGCTCTGCCTACTTAAATTACCCTATTTAGGAATATTCGCCTATATAGGCGTGATGCATGAGTTCTGCAAATCTATGACGATGTGTTACGATGTGAGTCTCTTAAACTCGCTGTATTCGTTATACATGTCCGTAGTTCACGTGTCATTCAACCAATGCACAAAATCTCTTTGTTACCTACCTGAAAAGAGTTTTTGTAGATCAAAACTACTTCGTCAAAAATATAATGAAAGAATATACAGTCATGTAATACGACGTAGCTGATCAGTCTGCACCGCGCCTGCTACGTGCTACGCCGAAGCGTGACGTGCGCCGTAGCACGCGCTACGAGAGAGAATACCTAATAGCCTCTGCGCTCGGACGTCACCGAGGCTTAAAAACAGGTCACACAGTGTAGTGTGCGCCTGACACAAACGGGCCCGGCGTAACAAACAGCTATGTATCCAGAGTAAACAAAGATTAATCTCTGTAGAGCAATGGGCCCCTTTTCCTAAAACGCTACTTTATATTTTTTTAATTTTATTCACAATCCGTGTATTGTTCTGGTGCGGAAGGGTCGACCCGAGGGTATGCCGCTGTTGTAATATTCAGCCCCGCCACAATGTTTTATTTAACCATCCGGCGGCTTCAATATTCATCACTTTACTTCAAGCTCTCTTAGCCGCTGAGTAAAATACTGGGAATATTCAGACACGACTGATAAAAATGTTATGCAGCTCACCGTTTGACGCGGCTGAACATTTAAATTTCATTTTGGACCAGGATAGTGACTCGGCAGTTATATATTTTTAACCGACTTCAAAAAGGAGGAGGTTCTCAATTCGACCTAATTTTTTATTTTTTTTTATTTTTTTTTTTATTTTTTTTTTTTATTTTTTTTTGTGTGTATGTTACTCGATAACTCGAAAACCCGTGAACCGATTTTCAAAATTTTTTTTTTAATCGAAAGGGTATAACTCGAAATTGGTCCCATTTGCACGACACCAGGATCTGATGGTGGAATCTTGGAGAAATCGAGGGAACTCTTCAAATTTTATATGGAGATGTACCGCGTTTTCGGTAATTTGTTGATGAAGTCAAGATTTTACATTCAGTAAACAGAATACTTTCAAAATATTGCTAACTAGTTGTGCCCGCGACTCCGTCCGCGTGGAATAGTGACAAATTTCCCCCATTTTTCCTACATTTTCCACTGTTTCTTCGGTCCTATTGGTCGCAGCCTGATGTTATATAGCTTAAAGCCTTCCTTGATAAATGGTCTATCCAACACAAAAAATGTTTTTCAATTCGCACCAGTAGTTTCTGAGATTAGCGCGTTCAAACAAACAAACAAACTCTTCAGCTTTATTATATTAGTATAGATTTGAAGTCGGTTTTTTTTTGTTTAAAATTATTGCATAAGTATTTTCATTTCTACCTGCCCACTTCATTGTAGGTAGATAGTCAGTGGCATTTGTTTATTGTCCTATAAAATATAAAACCTGTTCTATGAAAGGCTATTGTTATGCGAGTAAATATATTTTCGAATGAATAAAGGTTCTTTTAGGTAGATAAATAAAATAGATACGAGGGTGTTTTACTAAAAGACATACAGTGGAACTCTGTAGCTGACGTGAAAATTCCAGTCTCTCCGCGAAATACAAGTAAACAAAGGAAAGCTCGCTAAAATAGGGCAATTAGAACGCAAGCAAATGTGTACGAAAGTAATAAAACACCGCCCGTTGCGCTCTGGCCGCATAAGTCGATTAACCTCTATTCCGCTGCAGTGTGGAGCGGGAACTATGTTAAAAACTATAAGGGGGATTGCACAAAGGCGACATCGAGTTCGCTTAGTGAGAAACTTCGCTTATGGAAGTGGGCGGGCGCGGTGCAAAATGGATATTTGCTGAGCTAGAAAGCCGCGGAGTCCTTAGCGGCGGCGGCGCCGGCTGCGCGCGTGACCGCCCCCCTGGCTCGCCGCTTTGACATCGCCACCGGAAAATTAAAAATTAAATACAAGTATAAATGACACATACTTTATTACGCGAGGGTTCGGATAACGATTGGCAGTTGAAGTATGCTTTAGGCTGATAGGCTAGCAGCCTGTAAATATCATACCTCATGTTAAAATCTCAAATTATGCTAGAAGTGGCTGCGAAGCGTGAAATAGTCATAGCTTTGACTATTAGGTACCTTCTTTCTGCCTACTGACCCCATTTGGGACTGCAGGCTTGATGATGAATACTGGAGTACCTATGTGTTGATAAACGCGCACAAAACTCGAGAGGAACACATAACGTGAAACTATGTGAAGCTCTCAATGTTATAATGATCATATATGAGCACCTGCATAAAAACAGAGTGCCTAACATTAAAAACACCTTATTTCCTCAGAAAACCTCCTATTTTCTTGGAAAATTGCCGGAACGTTGTAAAAAATTCGGCTATAAAACGTCCTGGAAGTAGGCCAGTCCTAAGTGTGTACCGCTGAATTATTGGGAAAGCGAATCGGTATTAGGGCATGTTCACACCGAGTGTCACGTCTCGTCGCGCCGTCGTCAGGCGAAGCTCGCTAAACGGCATTAGCAACTAAGTGCCCGAACGCCCGCAGCCGGTTTTAAGCTAGAATTCATATAATTTGACCTTAGACTACTCAAATGTGCCTTGCCCACATATCAGTTATTCATGCATGTATCATCATTATCACTACATAAAGTCTTTTCCCGCTGTCTATCCCTATGTATGCTTAAATCTTTAAAACTACGCATTGGATTAAATGCGGTTTGTTAAATAGATAGAGCGATTCAAGAGGAAGATTTTCATTACCTATATAACACAAGCATAATTATGGTACAGAAATAATGTAATATTATTCTAATGTGATGTCGTTATTCTGTAGTATAAGTATTTAGAGCTATTGCACCAGTGCGAAGCCAGGGCGGGTAGCAGTATTGAACATTAAACTACCGTGAGACTCACTCATGTTGAAAATTGTTCGGATAACTCACGTTAATAAAATCGAGTTTAGCTCGACATGTTTCGGACTTATTCGTAGCCCTTCATCTAGGCGCCGCGGCGGCTGCTGCTGCCAAACGCGAACTGCACGCCTCCGCTCTCTTCCCTTGAACATGTCGAGCTAAACTCGATTTTATTTACGTGAGCTATCCGATCAATTTTTAAACCGGGTAACAGTGTTTAATAAAAGGGTACACTTAAAAATTGGTTACTGAAATTATGTTATACTATGGAATTGAGACCGATCACACACCCATCTAAATTAGTCGAACAATACCTCTCTTCAAAGGGGTCGTCCAACAATTAAACTAAAATAAAGATATAACTTTATGCAAATTTTGTTCCCAAATCCACAAAACGAAACCTCACCTCGGAATTTATGAAAAAATATTAATCAAGGGCACAATAGGTACCTCGGAGAGGTATTCACTTTGCAAACTAATTAATGATTAAGGAATAAAAATAAGATTAGAGGAGAAAATGTGAAAAATTTTCCTCGTTAAGCTTGAGGGCGGAGGTTCGGCGCCGCGGACGGCTTAACTTGACCGAAATCGTCCACATCGAACACTCCCGCGATAATTATCTAAACAGCATTTATTTGAAGGCTTGCGAACAAACTAGGATAATTAAAGGGATTGTTTGTCCAATTAAAGACTGTCTACTTGAGCCCAGAAATACTTGGGCGCGAGTTTAATTACATTAAACAACAATAAACGGTGTTTAGGCCTGCCCTCCGAGGGGCGAGTAAGTAATAAGCACGTTTTAGTAGATACGGCGAGTCGGTTCAACTGTTACGATAAGTCACTAGGGATTTAATTATTGGGAACTTAAATATTAACCTAACAAGGTACCTTTTATTTCTTCGTCGGTTTTGCTACATGTAACATGGTCAAGCGGATACCCCAAGCAAAATTACTAAAGCAACCAAACATTCGTCCTCGCTTGCAGTATTTCCGAGCTAAAAATAGCTTAATACTAGATAAATCGAGGGGCAAGTGTGTAAACTCCTCCCTAAATCTCTTGGAGAGTACTTGCCTTAGCGGTAGCTGTCGGCCAGGCCGCGGCTGACGCGGCGACATGGCTTTGCGACTTCCAGGGCCGTTTGCTAACTTGGTAATTTGTGACAGTTATTGAACGCGGAATATGTAATTACGACTGTGATAATTACAGTTTGTTTTTTTAAAAATACCCCGTATGATTTTGGGTTTAGAACAACACCTCTATTTCTTTCTTAGATGTTGCAAGAGGCAACTAAAGAAATAGCTAGCGACAGGCTAGCCACCTGTCAAGGTTTTACCTCTGTCGCTTACGTTTGAATCTCAAACTATGTTAGAAGTGTCTACAAACCGTGAATTAGTCAAGGTTTGGATTATGTGGCGTTTTGTGTACTTTGCTTATAAACATAAACATGTTTTACGTTTCTATGAAAACATTTTCAACAAAGTATCTTAGATTTATGCTGACTCTACCATCTCTTTATTCATAAAAATCTTTACGAAATTTCAAGTCGGTTTGAACAACAGAAGTATGGATCAAAATTAATCTGTGCGAGACCAAAAGATCTAATTACATTATCCTGCAAGATTAGTCAAAGTAGTGGAAAATTTTATTTTGAGTGGTCTGATATAGCTGTGGAGTGTAAATAAGTATAGGCCAAAGACGATTTTCTTCAACCATCCAATTAAAATGTTGACTTTGAGCTGCAGATAATGTTTAGATTGTGTTAAAGTTGTTTAACGCGCGGTGTATACTCGTTTATATTTAAGTACACAATAAATTACAACGCCAACAAAACCAAATTTCGGAATTAGGTATGTAGTAGCTTATCATGATCACAACCAACAGAACAGTTGTGGTTTTGTTAATTGGCAACAATGTCGAGTACAAATTAGTGCAAAGTTAAACTGAACTGAAACGGCTTAGCTGTCGTTAAATTACTCTGAAGAGCTGCAACACCCAGAGCTTATTTCTATAAGAAGCCTCTTAGAATATATACCTATTTAATGAGAAAGTTACCTCAGAATTAGGTACATTCTCGCGGTTACAAAAACATAGTAATTTACTTTTCATTGTGATGTATTGCGTAAAGAAAGATTCCTCTCCAAGACGGACGATTGTACCCCGCCAGCTTGATTGAACGGATCCCGAAATCACACATTCGCACTTCGCAACGTGAAATAAAAGTAAAAGAAAAGATTGGTAAAAGGTGAAAGGCGGGAATACAGAAAGTACCTATACATTTAGTCGGAGATCAAAAGCGTTTCAAAAGGTTTGAGGTCTTTCAATCGGCGCTCGTAGGCGCGGCGCGATTGCGGCGATCGCCGCCCCATTCGAGCCGTTCTGACGTTAAAGCAAATGTGTCATGTTTAATCTCAAATTCGTTTCTTTCTCAAGAATCGTTTTATTTCTCCGCAAATTTCGCGCGCAAATTCTTTCAGACTAATGCGGTTGGTAGATACTCGAGATACATTTGAAACGTCTCGCGCCTGAAAGTGTTTGCTGTCAGGGAACGAGCAAATAGTGACACATTGGATAACGCGATTACGCGGTCGTAGGTAATTTCCAGCTGTAGCGGTGTCACGAGGTGCGGTCGCGCACATAATCCCGCCGCCCATGAATCACGGCGAATACCGCAATTTATCGCTTCGGCGCGACGCACGCATCCCGCCTTTTTATTATCTCCACTACCCAACACGGCTTGAGCAGAATGACATAGTATTTTAGGTAATTACTAATTTTAGGGTTAAGACACACATTCGTTTTGGAAAGTGTGAACATAATTAAAAACACCTAAGGATTCTGACATTACTATCGGAGTGTAGTAAAAATGAAATGTTATTACCTACTTGTACAAATAGAGAGAGTAGTTTCAGAATTCCGTTTCAGTTGTGAGCACACGAAAAGAATAAACAGTGCCGTTGACATGGATTCAAAGTGTCTCGCCAGTAAAGCCAGTTAGGGCCTCACCACTTTTACGAGTTGCGTCAAATTATCGCCTATGGGAGCCCAGCTGACTTAGGTACATCGCGACCTGGATTTACGGACAGGCACCCGCGGGAATCGTTCTGCTCTAAACTTGTTCCATAAACTCTTGCTTATCTAGATAGAGTAGATAAGGCAAACGAAATATATGCGCGTACGAGGGAACGGGCCCGCTTAAACGGCCGTCTTTGTGTCGTATTATTTGCATGGGTGGTCGCAAATATTCCTTCCGGTCATAATGTCTACAGAATTGGAACTGCTCTTTGTACTACGCTTTTATTATGTCGTTACACCCTTCAGGTTTTTGAAGCTTCTCCATCGCTCGCAATTCGTTCGTGTTTTCATTTTGAAAGAGCAAGCATGTAAATGACGTTCTTAGCGGATCGGAAAGGACCAATTTGTCTGGCTTATTGCCCTTAACGTCGACAAATTACCGACATAATAGGTAATATACACTGGATTCTTGTTTGTTCATTCAGAAGACAGCCTGAAAATAAACACCTGCTACTAAAAATATATTTGTTCAAGAAAATACTTGATTTCCAGTCGGATGCTTGTCGATAGACATTGAGTTGTACATTTTCGCTTTGTTGGGAAGTGCCATGCTGATCCCGCCATAGAGGAGAGTAGCTGCCGACATCCTGGGGGTTCCTGAGTCTCAGACGAGCTTTATTAAGACAGACAGCCTCGTTTTGTAACTTTGAATAAACTTAAATTTGAACGGCTCAGTGATTATAATCTTATAATTGACCGAAATTGTACCAAGTAATCGTAGTTGAATATTTTTAAAGCCTAAAAAGAGTTTAAAAATAATACTTTAAACGTTGTAAAGCCTCACGTAGTAGGTTGGTTAGTCGCGTTTAATACCGGGTTGAATGGGCAGTGGAACGAGCGCGGTCTACCAACTTGTTTTAACAACTCGGCGCTGCCTCACTCCCATTCAAAATTTTCTAATTGCACACCGCAGCTAGAAACAAAAAGTGGGTCGAGTTAAGTATAAGAAATTACTGCCTTGTCTACACATAAAACCATTTTTACGACACTACTGCTAACGACACTGATGGTTTATTTCTCACAGGATGTAAGCTATCAATTATTCATATTGTTACCTACACAGATATTTACACTTCGTTTTGGTTTGCAATCAAAATTAAATAGACGCACTAAGCAAGGAAGCACACCGGGAACAAAATTCTGTACAGTAGCAAAATACCGCTGCGAAATGGGTAATGAAAGCAGATATTTGTGTATTTCGTGCACTTGATGCGGCGCCTGGCTCGCTAAGAGCGGCGGACATTTTTGCTGAGGGCGCGAGGAATAACAATGAGCTGTGCAAATAGCTGCAGTAATGGCTTCGGCCCGTGCCTACGGTGCACACCGACACTATTGCACAGCGGAGCACATAACAGTAAAGTGCTTATTTGAACGAGAACCATTTCCAGGAGCTAGCGGGAGAAAATTGTCCCATGTAGCTGGGTATTAATTATATTCCACAAGAAACAACCATTCCATTGAAATTGTATTGTATGTACTTAATACTACTAATATAATACTTCTTTAAAAGGTTTATAAGGCGACGCGTCACCATGTGAGTAGCTAATAATACTTAGAATATTTAGTCTGCGGAGCTTATTTCATATCATCCGTCTATTCAAATTTATACTGACACTGTTAACTTCTGAGTACCTATTTATGCAGCTTGCAAGGACGGAGTAAAGTCTATACACGTGTTACATGTAGCAATTTGTAGCCAACTGTCCAAACTTTCTACGATACCAGTATTCGAGAGATAGAACAATTTCGAATAGAAATGTACTAACTCGGAGTAACATATTCAATTGATTTAATATTTTTATTGCCAGATTATTTTCCGCTTTTTCGATCTTACTAGTTGTCCACATTTTGTCTAAGTTTCACGGAAACTTTGTCCTAGGTATAGATCCTAATCTATCTTCTTCTATCTATTACATATAATAAATCTGTAACAAGTCCGTGTCTGTACATTGAAGATATTTGAGAAAAACTCTTACCAGGGCTATTTATTAGCGTAATAGAACCCAAAACAATAGTTTTTAGAATTATTGTCTTTTTGTCGGTTTGTCTGTTTGTCTGTTTGTCTGTTTGTCTGTTTGTCTGTTTGTCTGTTTGTTTGTGCGCGCTAATCTCAAAAACGGCTTAACGTAGAAGGTTGCGGTTTTCACTGACGTATAGGCATTTTTTCGGATTAACAAATAGGGTATATTTTATTTAAATCGGTTCACAAATAAAAAAGTTACGTCCATTTCAAGAATTTATCGATTAGTGTTTGAAAGTATCGTTGTTGGTTTATAGAAAACTTCAGTGAAAGCATTGAAGTTTTGTAATTTATAGTCCTTTAAATTATAACATGGAACTTGCATAATTATGAAAAAAAAAATAGATAACACACGAAAAAAAAGTCCAACATAAGATGAGCTGGGAGTAATATACTAAACCGTACAAAATAGGGTTTATTTTAAGTTGGACGTTGCACAGGCGCGGCAAGCACTACTAAACTACTATAAAGCGCGCCGCGAGCTCCACTGCGGCCAACCCAAATAACTCAACCCTCTGAACATCTTGGAAGTTGACGTCCTACTGGAGGGGCGTCAACTACGGATCTATGCAGCCTACAGACCGGCGGCATCACCGGCCAACATCACGGCAGAACTTGGCGTGGCATGGCCAACAAGGAAGGGCGATCCACAAAGCCGCAGTCTCGGGACCCAAAGAACAGACCAATTACTGCGTCGCGAGCGGGTCGGAGCAGGTCATATACTTCGCAATTAGCAAGAAAGTGACAGCTGAGATGGTGCAGGAGGGACTCCCTGACTTGGCATCCGACCACATACCAGTCCTACTAACGCTGAAGTCCACGGCAACCACAATAGAACGGTGGCCAGGAAGACGCATCAACTAGAAAGTGTTCTCCGCAGCTCTGGGAGAAGAAATCCCAGACCAGACCGATTACATCCGCCGAGGATGTGGAAGAAGCCGCCAACACACTGGCCGCCAACATCCAGTAGTCGCTTAGTCGAGCTACACACACTGTTCCGGAAACAGAGAGGAGAAACTCACTCCCAACCCAGATCCAGGATCTCATACAGCGTACCCGCCAACTGAGGCGGCGGTGGCAGCTGACTAGATGCCCTTCCCTAAAGACCCTGGTGAAAAAGGTCAAAGAAGAACTGAAGTTGCATGCTACAGAGGCCTGGTAGAGCCACATCGCGTCGGTAGACGGAGACGTCCTCTCCATCGACCGGCTGTAAAAACAGCTGAGCGCAACACCGACGCCAACGAGAGCACTGCGAGATCGGGACGGCCAAATGTGGTACAAAGCGGAAGACAAGGCGGAGATCTTCGCCGAGTGCCTCGAGAAGCAGTTGCAGCCGAACCCATGGGACGACGCCGAATACACAGCAGCAGTCAGCGAACACTTGGAGAGATACTTCACCCCACCCATCGAGACCCGCCATGACAACCCGGTTATCGTCTAGCCCAGCGAAGTGGAAAGGGAGCTAAAGAGATTTAACCCAAAGAAAACACCTGGCGTCGACACGATCCCGAACATGGCCCAGCGACATCTACCGCGATACACCATCGCGGCGATGACTAGAATCTTAAACAGAGTCACGCGTACCAGCCATTTCCCGACGGCCTGGAAGCTCGGTCGGTTGATAATGATACCGAAGCTCGGGAAGAATCTACAGAAACCGGAGAGTCATCGACCGATCGCGCTCCTCAGCACCACCGCCAAGGTGTTCGAAAGGTTAATGCTAAAACATCTGCAACCACACATAGCACCGCGCCCCGAACAGTTCGGCTTTCGTAGAGCGCGCTCCAGAACCCTGCAGCTAACGAGAGTGCTTCAGGAAGTATCCTGGCCGAGCCGAGAAACAGGAAGGAGCAAGCAGCGGCTGAATTGCTGGATATTGAAAAGGCGTTCGACAGGGTATGGCATGAGGGGAGGGGCTGCTATTCAAACTATCTGCGTTACCAGCTCCAAGAAGAATCGTCCGCGCTCTGGTCTCTTCCTAAATGACAGAAGACACTTCGTGACGGTGGAAGATGCTACCTCAACGGAGCGCCGCATCCTAGCGGGCGTCCCACAGCGAAGCTATCTGTCACCGGCCCTTTATGTTCTCTTCATCGACGAATCTCCGGTGATCAGTGACGTCCAACTGGGAGTTTTCGCCGACGACGCAGCCTACTTCACTTCGTCGATGAATATCACCCACGCGACGAAAAAGTGAGCTGGTGCATCCCTAGGGACCCCCCGACGCCTATTAATCTGGCGGGCAGGAACCACCGGTGGGTTTTTAATGGGTATGCCTTCCTGTGAGGAGAGCCCTACATAAACGTCGTGTCGTCCCCAAGACGTGGCGGTATACGTAAAGCATTTTCCCACCGCCCAAAAAAAAGGCCGTTTCCCTGGGACTGAAGTGGCCGCCGCCGCCGCACCGACTGCACGACTAAGAGGTGCCGTGGACCAACTCGGCGAAAAACCTGGGCGTAAGCAGTACGTCGAAGAGGTCCCTACCCTAGAAAACTCTACGCTTTAATTCTCGCCGGCTCCACGTGTAAAATCGTGTACAGAGAAACTTTATAACTAATTGTTATATCTAATACTCAAAGTTAACTTTTTCCTGTAAAACACCCAAAATATAACCATGGTTTTGCACGTGCCGAGTTTCACAAATAGTATCGTGTATGTGTTTTGCGTTTCGTGTATTTTGCTCAGAAGCGTTCAAGTTCACTTTCTTTTCTTGATATTAATTCGTACAAATGAACAGACAGTATCTGAGAATCAGAGTTATTATTCTTAGTAGTCAGAGTTAAATCGAAGTCCACGCGGACGGAGTCGCGGGCACAGCTAGTTTAAAAATATGCCGATCTCGGAGAGTAAAAAAACTTAAAAATCAGATTACCAGTAAAACAATATTATACGGTTGAATTTATATTCGTCGTCCATTTACTTTTTTATGCACGAGCACGTAACATTTTCTGTGTACCTCACACTGTTGTTTTCCTCCTAAATGTATGCAATTCGATACCTAAAACATTGTAATGTGTATGCTATTGTGCCATGGGAATCGGTTTCATGTTGCCTCTACGACCGCGGAGCGTGTCATCTACGTGACAGCACTCCGTAAATGGAGCACAGCGAGCAAGGCTAGGGAATACAGAATACAGGATACATACCCAATCGATTTGAGAGGAAAACCCCGTGGACTAGTGCAAATGGCGATGCCAATTACTCACGTATCCACTTGTCAGTTATCACACCCATTGATTTGGAATCGAAAACTAAAATACTAACGTCCATGTTCAGCTAAGTATTTCAAAAATGAATAGATTCAGGCGTTGTGAAGGTCCATGACAAAATGTTAAGGATAAAAATCCTTTGCTCCTTCGTAAAATAATACAGTTAGCTACAAAGCAATGCAATAGTGTGGCAGCGCTGTTCTATGTTAATTAAATAAACCCTTCCCTTCACTAAAAGACAATACCTTAAATCAATCTACGCAAATTCAACCAAAATTACAACTAAAAATATCACAATAGGTTTATAAAAACACTAAAAGCCAGGCACGTGTTTTGCCTTTCTCTAAGGCCTCATCAGCGATGTTGATTATAATGAACAGAAAATATTAAAATATGTTCAATATTTTTAGAAGTCCTTATAAATATTGAAAAAAAATTGTACACTAAATGTCCTTTTTAGGCGGTTGCATTTAAAGTTTGTACATTATTTTACGCATACGGACTCGTACATTATGTAAACACATTTCATAAATATACCTAGATACTGGACGGGTGGTATGTACGGATAGTGAACATGATAATGAAATGTGTGTAGTTGTGAACCGCTGTCAGTTGTCGAGCTGAAAGAGTGCGTCTAACCGCTGCCGTGGCGCGTTGCTTACAATGATGGATCACGAATTAGTCCGAAACATGTCGAGCTGATTCCGATAGAAAGACATGAGTGTATCCATTTCATTCCACTATGAGTCGATTTCATATTAAGATCTTTGGGTCCAAATATTTACAGTTATTTGCGACTAGCCGTGGAGTTTCCGTACGTCTACCTCTAAAAAGTTTTTATATAAAAAGAAAGCGAACCTCGTTACGGAAGTGGCTACAAAATATTTTATAGGACACAAAAATAGTTTCATAAAAACCGTCGCATAAAACGGAAACATAAATAAAGAAGGAAATCCTCCGAATGGACGGCAGTAAAGAGAATATCAAATGAAAATATAAGCTGTCCTTTAATCTAAGTAAAAGATTACGTTTGTGATAAATTTGTGAACATTAATGCCCGTTATTTTACGTTCGTTTAGGAATAAATGAATTTTGAATTTATTAAAAAGAACGGTTTCCATTTTGTTTTTCCTGTTCCCAGCAACGTGTCGTAGCATATTCTTGTCGCTGCATACAGAATTTATAACTGATCCAGTTTACTCATACTAGCAATCTGCCTCGGCTATGCAACACATGGGGTATACTAATATAGCAAAAGAGCCTATTTTTTAAAGGAAAAAATTACCCTGTCTAATTCAGTTGATAACTTACCTGGTTTACCAAATTTGATCTAAATCAGCAGCGCTATTGTCTAACTCACCAAAAATCTACATCGTTGCAATGATTCTGAAATGTTACAATTTCAAAGCAATTTTTGGTTTCAACTGTCAAATTAAAAACGCATGGTTTCAACTGTTTTTGCATGAAACAACCAAACAATGCACCGTCACCAGTGTGTACCAAACGAATTTGAAGTGAATAGGTACTGGTAGGTATAGTTAGATATTAACTTATTTGGTATACGTAGAACATAAATGTAGACAAATCCGTAAAGGTAAACGTTTTATTACTTTGCAAGTACGTAATTTCCAACCTTATCTACTGAATATCTCAAACGCGTTTGAAATAAAGCTTACCTAATTTAATTATTATACGACTTCACTCGCTCCAGACTTCTCAAACTGTTAGGTGTATCTGTTAAAGATATAGCGCGGCTTGCCTAGCAACAAATTTAATAATGGCGCGAACGATCATATTCAAACCTCGATAATTACTTACTTGACTCGACTTGAGTTTGATAATACAAAATTATATGTTAAAGAAAATGCGTAGCCGTATAATCCGCTTCCTCTTCTTCAGATGCTTTTTCAACGAGTGGTTGCCATAAATATTACAATGTTTTCTTCGTGAAGAACAAAATATAAAACTACCGTGAAATGAAATTATAGTGAAACTAGCTTTCCGCCCGCGACTTCGATCGCGTAAATTTCGGATTTTGGGGTCGTAGGTTTCTGAGCCTATTCATTACAAACAAACAAAGTTTTCCTCTTCATAATATTAGTGTAGATATAGATATCTAAACCCAAATATTTAACAGAATCCTTTTTTTTTTTCAAAATAAAATTTTGCTTATGTTACTCGTGGATACTGTGGCTTTCGAATGGTGCAAGAATTTTTAAAAACGGTCCAGTAGTTTCTGAGCCTATTCATTACAACCAAACAAACAAACAAACAAACAAAGTTTTCCTCTTTATAATATTAGTGTAGATAAAAGTGAAAGAATTGGAAAACTATTCTTAATACTCGTATTCGCCCTAAAAGAGTGGCGGCGCGCCGTGCGTGTCTATCCGTAGCCGTGGCGCGTTGCTCCCGATGATGGTTCACGATTTGGCCCGAAACATATCGGGCTAACCTTGATATAAAGACATGAGTGAAAGTATTCATTTTTTTCACTACGAGCTTAACAAGTAGTTTGTGGGGTAAATATTTTACTGTAATATGTAGTGAGTGGTAATATTTTCTCTTTGATTAGGAACATAAAGTGTCTAGAAATCGTTGAACTAAAGAATGACTAAGGGCGTTTGTGCACTACCATGAATTTCACGGTCCGGCTTTTTCATTGAGGTCTCGTCTCGCTTGCTCTTCCATTAAATTGTATTGACGTGAGCGGGACGACGCGATAGACCTTGAAAAACCGGACGGCCGGACCGGAAAATTCATGGTAGTGCACAAGCGCCCTTATGACTGTAATTTTTTTCCGGGAACACGTCGAGCACAAACATTGTAAAGGAAAATGCATGTTAGAGATAATTTTTCGTCGTCGTCTGTAAATTGTCCCGGGTAAGACGAGTTCGTTCCCATTTACCGTGGGCTTCTCCGCGCCCATTCCTTGCTAATTTAAAATGTATGTAAGCAAAATGTAATATTTCTTTTTTCTCGCTAAATTAAAATACCCGCGTAAACAAATTCTTGTGGCCTCTGGTTTGACGCTGTTGCTATTCATTTTTATTTTTTATTCCCCATTTCTAAAACTTCTCAGAAAAATTACGTTCCTACATACCTACTACATGTCTTTGGTTATTTTTACAATACGTGCATTACATACATGTATGTACACATACAGCCACGCCTGTGTTCCCAAGTGAGGTAGGCAGAGCGCACAAATCATTACACGGACAAGCCATGATTATTTCACGTCACATGGCCATATTTCGGGTAATTTTAGCTAAAAAAAACAGATGAAAGAGGTATAATAGTGGCAGCAGTGGCAGGAGTCACCTTAGTAAGTACAAAATTTTGTACTAAATAGGAACAAAGAGACATAAGTACATATAAACAAACAATAAACGTCGCAATTGTTCATGTATTTCGAATATGCCTGGAAATAGAATGCAATCGCCATTAAGAAATTACAACGCTAACTTAATTACTTGGTTTAAGTGGCGCGATAGCGCCGCGGATGGAATGTAAGCAATGAAAACGAGGCTCCTACCATTAATATAATTTCATTAATTTCAAATTAGTTTGCTTAACGTTTTCTTTATTGAGAAATTAATTCGCATATAAAATGTTATCACACCATAAAATGATAATACGCAAGACGGTTTAACGATAGCAGGTATTGTCTCCGGAGTTCCCCTTTCTTGAAATTCGTTTAATTTCCTGCTGCAAAAATACCTTCACCCAACTCCACGTCACTGCTGCCCGGGGCCTCATTCCGCTGAGGCGCTGAGCTGCAAAAGTGGTGATTCGTAGCTAGCAGAACAATGTACACTTACATTTTTATTACATAGGCAATATAAAAATGACATGAAATGTCTATTGGAAAGTATGAACGCAGAACAACTCGAATAATTTTCTATCGCAATCAAGATAGGACATGAAAATGATAAAGCATCCTCCGTATTACAATAGCTCATTGATAGTATCAGTGGTAGGCATTTCAAGTTGTTGATCTGAATGGCCCTTGCGGATACGGCGCAAATTGACCGGAGGTTCTGGGGAAGCCAGGGAGGAACGGAAATGGAAGTGGTTTACCTGTCCTCAGAGCTAGAACACTGGTGTAATATTCGAATTCGAGTCTTCCTTTGTCTCAATTAGGTACAAAGGTACGACAAAGTCTTTCCAAATTGTAAAAATAATCTGTGGCACTGCTATTTTTTTCTGGAATACGTATGTATACATGCATACATCACGCCTGTATTTCCGAATGGGGTAGGCAGAGCACACGAAACGCTCCATAGACAAACCCATGACCATTTCACGCTTCGTGGCCACCTATAGCATATTTTTTTAGGTTTTGAGTTGGCTGGTAATTATAATAGTGACAGGTTGCTAGCCTGTCGCCTAAAATATACCTTAACCTATATCCTTAGTTGGTTCTTACGACATCCACGGAAGATGGAGAGGTGTTATTCTATCCCAACACCACACAGGAAATCTGTCTGTCTTTTCTCGAATTCTGTACCTAAATTTGCAAATCAGGTTTCAAGTCAACTTACCTGCTAGCTTGCTACCGAATATACCGTCAATTCGGTGTCAATTCGTGACACGTCAGTCACAATTTAGAACGATGTGTTTCTGTCTCTATGCTTTTACGCTCTGAGCAGAGTTGGATCTACATTATACTTCAAATTATTTACAAATGGGTTGCTCAGTTGAGCTAATTACTCTCTCCGCGTGTTTCGTATCGATTATTACTTAGCAACGTATCAAAGTCTCGACTTAGCAGGCCCAAACTTATATTGCACGTGCCTTTAATCCGGGTGTGCTGCGCCATGTTTTCGCCACGTTTCGTTGTAGGTACCTACTGGTTTCGAACAACTATTATGTATCTACAAGTTTTGACATAAAATGTGTAGATTTTATGACAAAATAACGTGTTAATTATTAATTACTGAGCATAACAAAGAACGAAAACTTATCTGAATCTGAAGCAACGGGTCTTTTTATCACGCACGACATAATGTCAAATTAGCTAAGATTTTCACCAGTTCTTATAATGAGTTCATGCCACCATACAAAATTCAGGTGTGGGACTCAACGTTCTTGCTTACTCGTGTACGTCCTTTTAGATAGTTTCATCTTCTATGAATCAAAAAATTATGATTTCAAAACTGCGCGCAATATTATTAATTAAACTCACTCACTCAAGTCATATTTCGAACACGATTACTGAAACAAGTTGCTGGAATTTAATTTTAAATTGTAAAACCGCACTAATTCGCTTTACATACGTGTTCGTGCAGTGGGCAGCGGCGCGCGCTAATGAAACAAAAACAATTCACAAGGCATTCACAATATTGTTCAGCACTCGAATTCAGCATGTATTCTAATTATGATAAAATAAAAATTGAATTACAAGAATGCACTTCGTCTGGCAAAAAAGTGGGTGTGCTCTTTGAGCTAGAATTTCGTCATTAATTTTTGAACAGATATAACACCAGTGGGGTCAGTGCTAAAGCAAACATTTTCCGAAAAAAGAGACATTACCTGTCTGCTAATCCGCTTTCGCGTTGCTGAACTTTTAATCCTCTTGACCTGGCGTAAGTCAACTAATGGAGTCGCGAATTAGGTAGGCGCGAGTACCTACCTTAAATGTGTAAGCTTAATCTTTTATGAGGCAAATCCATGTTGTATTTTGAAATCATTTAAAACAGTAATTATTTAGATTCCTCTACCTGGGTGCCATCTAATTCGATTTTTAACAGACCTTGTATTATTCTTGCAGAAAGTGTTTTTGGCATAATCTACTATTTTCGGATGAATGTTTGTCTGAATGTTATGATGCCATAATATTATCTTGGTAGAAGTTTATTACGAATAATTTTCGGGTCAGGTCAGGTCGGTAGGTGTTACGACCCTTTAAGAACCGAAATCCTAATAGAAAAAGGTGGGTTAGGTTAGGTTAGAACTGCGACCTTCACAGAAACAAAATACGGCCAGAGAAAGGTGAGGTTAGGTTAGAACTGCGACCTTCACAGAATCGAAATTCTGTTATTGTTATGCCTATTCAGCATTCGGATATCGTTATACGTATTAAATGTAGGTATGGGAAATCTGCTTATGTGACATTAATTTATGACAATACATAAGAAAATTATGTGTAAAATAGCCGATCCAATTCTACGTAGGTATATATTCAGTTACATACACGTATTTATTATTGTTTCATGCTATTTAAATGGAGGGTTCTATAATTGGTAACATAATAAAACAGCTAATCAAACGAGCTCAGTATAGGGGCTCGACATCGCCGTCGTTAATAAAATAAAGACAACATGTTCAAGCCAACATAATAGTTATAGGTAATATTTGCCCATTAGGGTCAATTCCCACCAAAAGAGCAGCGCAGCGCGGCGTAGCGCAGCGACCCGCTCCGTGGAATGAGAATTTCAACTTTATTTTCATTACAATAACACTTATTATCGCATGAGAAACTCTAACGATGCGCGCGCATACCCGCGGATCCATGGTGATAACAACGCATTCCATAAACGAAGCCGTGCGACTGCGCGAGCCTTCGCAGGAATGTCCGAGGATGCTCGAGCAGTCGCGACGGCCGCTGTCAATACATATGTCAATATGTCAATAATTATGTAAATTCCAGCGACTTCCTACGCATTCCAGCGGCTTCTCGAACAGTCGCAGGAATCGTCGCGCATTCTCCACGGAGCGGGTCGCTGCGCTACGCCGCGCTGCGCTGCTCTTTTGGTGGGAATTGACCCTTAGTGTCAATTTTTCATATAATTTGCCTAACAATGCTGATTCGGGGGTAGGTAGGTATATATTTTCAGTTAAGAAACACTCCACTCTATTTCTTCCGCGGATGTCTTAAGAGGCGATTAAGAAAATGGGTTTAGATTAGATATACTTTATGCGATAGGCAAGCAACCAGCCACTATCATAGCTCATTCATCTAAGTTAAAAACTAAAGTTATGCTGGAAATGGTATCGAAACGTGGTAAAAGTCAGTCTGACTATTAAATGTTTTGTGCGCTCTGCCTACCCCATTTAGGAATACAGCCGTGTTGTCAATGTAAGTGATTCTCAGTGCCAAGTTTAATTTAAGATGAGCGAACTAGTGAGCCCTTTCACGAAATGAAATTGCTCACTAAATATACTTATCCATAGGTCGCGCTACAATTTGGGTAAATATCTTAATCCGTATTCAGTGGTTGAAATGGAATTAATCAGATACAATAGTAGCGGGCGGGAAAGGGGAGTAATGAGTGAACTTGCGATTGCCGTCTTTGTTCGCCGCAGCTTTGCCGCCGTGTTGTGAGGGTTGCTATTCATTGGAAGTCCTCGAGGTGCCGTAACGATTATACTAGGTACAGTTAATATACGTTTGGGCGTTAAATTTGAATTACTAAAACTGTCACTTGTTTGAAATGTATATGATTAAAATATTACTTAATGGTACAAGGAGCGTGCAATGTTTAGATAGTTAGTTAAACTTGTCTAGCTATCGCGGTTCTTGATATAGGTAGGTACAGCCTGGTGACAGACGGAGAGCAGTGGCGGATTAAGCGTATCCGAGGCCCTAAGCACAGAGCCTGTGTAGGCCCTCTATTGCTTAAATGGAAATGGAAGGAATGTATTGGAAGGTAGAAAGTATAAAATGAAAGTTCATCATAATAGAAAGTGTAGTAGGTATAATTTAAAACTTAAAACATTTTTTTTCCTTGCCTTAATTAGAGCAAACTCCGAGATTACATCGTCGAAATTTATCTGACGAAGTATGTCTGCCTCAATACACATTAATGCTAAAGAATTAAGCTTGTCAGGACGGATTTTTGTTCTTTGCGGGTTTTTTAATCTTTTCAGTTGTGAGAAAGGATCGTTCAGCAGAGCAGTTAGTAATCATCAAGCTGTGAAAGATTCTAAACGCCACTTCCATATTTGGGAAAACGCACTTTTACTTAATCTTTAATAATCATTTCATATAGACCGGATGGGTGACCTTTGATTCTGAAAATTCATATTTTATTCGAACATATTTTGTGAAAATGATTAAATTCGCCGAGGAAGTTTTCATTAAAGTCTTCTGGGTAAGATTCTAAGAGCAATTGGATATCTTTTTCATATTCTGAACATGACTTATTTAGATCCGCAAGAAATGAAAACTTTTGTGTAACTTCGTGGTATACATCACCTCTTCTTTGCATTTGAGCATTAGGTAAGTGTGTCAATTATTACATTGAAAGTCTCAATGCGGAATTTGTCTCTAGGATTCAAATCAAGTTCCTCTGCATTTCCATCATTTACTTGTTTCGTCCTAAATCGTCTTCGAGTTTCTTATATTCCCCATTAGGAAAAATTTTTCTTGCCTCGCCTTCAAATTTTTCAAATTGATTCCTCATTTCAACAAGATGACCCGATAAAGAATGATACAAATTGGAACACGTTTTAAGATCTAATCCTTCTTCTTGGAGTCCTTTACTGGTGCGATGAAAAACTTGTAGAATACCATTCCACAAAGTGAGCATAAATATAAACTCAAAATCTTGCATTTTGTTTGAAAAACTTTGTGATTCTAACCTGGTCTCACCTTTTTGGTTTGTGTCCTCAGCAATTTTATCTAAAGCATCCAAAATTTTCGTATAGGATTGTAATATTGCAACAGCGTGAGCTTCCCAACGAGTGTTCGACAGTGACTTCAGAACGCTATCGTTGCCTATTAATTCTATTAAAACTGCCCAACGATGAGTAGAAGCCGAAATGCCGAAAGGCCGAAAAAGCCTGCGTGGGTGACTGCTCGCGCCTTGTGATTTCGGACATATTGTGGATAAATCTCGATAAAATGTACTTAGGTCTAAAATGAAACGACAGCAGAGGATGGAGGCCCCTGGAGAACAGGGGCCCCAAGCACGTGCTTGTAGTGCTTATACGTTAATCCGCCACTGACGGAGAGCGAAGTCTCAGTAATAAGATCCATTATATTCTTAGTTGGTACAGAATCATCCTATAAAAGGCCAATAATGAAAATAATCTCGTATTAAGTAATAATAAAAACTATAATACCACCACTCCTTAAAATCCTGCTACGTGCCTGGTTATCGGGCAGTCTGTCCGCTCTAGGATGCTGTTGGAGGCTACCGATGCCGGTTAATGCTGGCGGCTGAAAAAGTAATTTAAAATGCGCTAAACGAAAGTAAACTACCGACGTTTACCTCTTTTATAAAGCGGGAGGCTGCAGCGTGCCTGCCACAAGCTCGCAGGGCGAAGGCAACTCGATCGTGCTAATTGTATCCAGTTCAGCGCGCAGTCGTTAGCCGCTCACGCGCTCCGCCGGGCACGCTTTGTGCTTTACTACCCTGCCTTAAAACCTATATTTGCATAAAAATCGATCCAGTCGTTCAGCCAAACTGTGATAATATCGCACCTCATGTTTTATTTTAGGTATTAAAGCAGCTTTATTACGAACATCAAAATATTGTGGATGCGTAAAGTTGCGAAGCGAGCATCGCGCTTTTTTATGTTTAACAGCAGATTCGATAGGTAGGTACAGCTAGTAAATAAACAGATGAGAAATACATGATCTAGTAAAGCACAAATTTTAAAGTATTTCTAATATTCCGTAATTTATAAATACCAAGAGGGTGGTGAATATAGTCGAGCTTGTATTGCACCTACTTTTCTGTACAGGCTACAACTACTTACTGTGAAATGAGGCATTAAGAACATTTGGGCTTCTGGATGACAATTCGTCTGTACCTAATCCGTCTAGTATTGCGGATGTCTGCGCGCTATGGTAACTAGTGTCCCACTTGCTTGTTAGTCTTTCCTGCAGTATGAGAGCAGATATAGTTTAGAAAATACTGGACTGATTATGAAAATTCATCCACCACACAGTCTCTAATGAAATCTGATTTTACCTCAGAAACACGCAGATTTCAGGAAATACGGTCGGTGTAGAATAGCATTCTATATCTATCCTCTTATTCGAGAGTTAGATAAGTAACATCCGGGACAGTCCCGGGATAAACATTAATAAGATAAAATCCCAGGCTCACTTAAATAAATCTCGATTAAGAGGTAAGTCGGCCGCGGCCCGGCTGCCACACAATTACAATTTTAATTAAAAGTACCTAATAAGGGGTTAATGTGACCAGTGGGTGAGGGCTGGGGATTCCATTTCCCACAATCTGATTTCCCCTAATGATATTTAATGAAAGTCGTCTTCGTCATCACCATCAAAATGATTTTACTGATACTTAACGTCATCAACTGTCACTTAGGGCCGCGTGCACCAATATCTTTTCGCTGTTTTGTATCACTACCTATCAGTTTACAAAAGGAAAATTAAATTTATTTTCTATTAATTTTCATATGAAAAAGCGGGTGTTGACTTATTGTGAGATTAAATTTTATTCTCGTTTGTTTCAATTGACCTTGAGATTTGACCGTAAGATATTTTTGGAAGTGGCCCACATCTATTGGACAATTTATCGAAATTACTTCAAAAACACTTCGTCACAGAATAGGTGTACCTAATAAATAGTTGACATCGTTTAGTAAGTTGTGACATGTAAATTAAGTAATAAGATAAGCTACAAACGTGGAAAACCCGTAATGCTTCGTAGTGTATAGGAGTCCCAGACTACAGAAAATTATGTCTCAATTAGTTATTCCGTTCAGTTGAGAACATAAACGGAAAACTAATGTCCATTAACAAACACGCCAAATGTAGAAATGAAACACAAAGTAAAAATTACTTTTGTAATTTGTATGAACTATTTGGTTCTAGTTAAATTGCGGGGTCCTTTTAATCTGTTTCATTTGATGTGGATCGTGGGTCCTGCCCGAACCAATTTCTTCAATTTCCCTTTTCTCAATCTTTTGGTTTGTTTTTACATTTTAATATGTTGTAATTTATTGTAGGAATTACAGACTATAATCAACCTAAACCGATCGACATCGATCTATACAAGCGTTGTAATGAAGAAGATAAGAGCGGTGAAAATTGTTGACAAGACTAGATCTCGCCTTGATACCTGCTCGTAAATATGTTTTGCGTTAAAATTGCACCCTGTGTGGTGTCGGGATAGAATAACACTTTTCCATTAATTCCGTGGATATTGTGAGAGATGACTAAGGAAATAGGTTTAGGTATGCTTTATTTAGGCGACGGGTTAGTAAACTGTTACTATTATACACTACCTCTTCCAATCTGTTTTCAAGCCTAAAATCATGCTAGAAGTGGCTGCGAAGCATGAAATAGTCTTAATCATGGTTTTGTCTATGTCTGCTCTGCCTACCCCATTTGGGAATATTGCGTTGGCGTAATTTTAAGTATGTAAATTTGTCCCCCGTGTGGTGCCGGGTTAGAATAGCACCTCCCCCTTTCTTCCCTGGGTGTCGTAAGAGTCGACTCTGGGAATGGGTTAGTGTATTGTGGGCGATGGGCTAGCAACCTGTCACTGCAATATTACGTTTAACTTCTGGTTACCCTGATTTTGCTAAACGTGGCACTGGATTTTAGAATTCATGTGCTCTGCCTACCCCTCTTGGGAATACAGGCGTGTATGTATGTAAATTTGTCCTACGGCTGCTTAAATTCCAACTTCAAAATGTAGCGTCGTACACTATCAGTTTTTTCACGGATGAACTTAAGAAGTTCATAAATAGATAATAATGTTGTGTATGATAAAATATATTTCAGACTTTCTTGTATCCGCTAGCTATGATGGATGGCGGCGAACGGCAGAGATATGTTTTTTATTGCTAACGATTGTGTCCTCACATTTTGTCGCCGCAACGACGGATGTTGGGGTGCGAAATTCGGCAGTAAAACATAAGATATGCCGCGTAACCTACTCCGTAATATATGTACATATACAGCCGATGTCGTTACGGCAAGTAAAAGCTCGAGGGAAATTTTATAGGTGAACAGAATATCTTCTACCTATTGAAATAATGGTTCATAATATTGAATCTTATTAGTTAGAGCTCAATACTATAGTGGATTGTGAATTTCGTAAAAGTAACCAAAAACATGTTTCAGTAAATATGTATTCGAAGTGAAATTACCATCAACCTACCTCATGCAATTTGTCTCTGGAAGCAATGTGTTAGGTTAGATTAGTGTAAAAGTGATGCATTGAACTTTCAACTCTCGCCTCTATGTATGTATCATTAACAGACTTTACTTCTAGTTTGTCAACTCTTGTAGACAAAATATAGGTATTTCGTATATACAAACTTGGTACACCAACAAGTATTATTGCCAATACGTAACGACTAAGGTAAATGTTGCGCAAATTCTAACTATGTTACAAAGTTAGGCACGCTGCAAATATTTTGCAGGTCGCGCTAAAATCACACAAGTTTCACGTTTCAAATCAAATTCCGTCCTCGGCGCAAAGTCGACAATTTTCTCGCGCGCGTGGAACGACCGTAAACGGAGTACTTCGGGTTAAATACGTTTTGCAAGGAACCTAATGCTCTAAATAAATTGAAACAACGGTTTATTTTTGAACCAGGATAACACCGACTTTTCCTTGTTGCACAACTAATTAAGACGACTTTTTTACCCAATGTCGACCAAAATAGATTTATTAAATAAATAGCTCGAGTTTTATGATTCAAGTAAGTATACAATTTACGAAATAGCCAGAAAAAAAAATAGAACACTATTATTTCGAACATCATGCGTACAATAATATACTGCAAATATTCATTATTGAACAGCAGGAATCAATACAATAAGATAACAGAGAAAAAATTGGTGAGCTAGACCATAGGCGCTCTTATTGGCCAAAAATATTTTAATAGGTGTACTACATAATTATACTATGTATTACTATACCTATAGGGTAGGGAGTAACAAAACATTCAGCTTTTTCGGTAACTGCTATCAATTGCTTTGTTATCCATTACCACAAAATACGTAATAGTACCACTACACGAACTGTATGCTAGAATACGCTACCTTTCAAGTAAAAAAAATAGTTGCTCTTTTGTCAACTTCGCTCTTTTTATAGCAGCCTGCGGCTTATAACACCTCGAAGCGAACAAAAGGCCATTAAGAACGGCAATAGTTTCAAGTAAGGTGAGACCAAACGACACGTAGTAGCGACTGCCGAGTCAGCGCCGGGTGATGTGCGAAAGTGTTCGTCATCGGAAAAATGGCGAGACTGCTGACGCGGAGCGAGCGATGATGAATTGAACACGTACTGCGCCGTGCTTCCTGCTCCTTTGGAAAGGAACTATGTACCTACTCATTTTGTTCTCACTATTTGATTTTTGCATAGCCATTTTGGTAGCAGCTTGGCTTGCAGATTTCTTGTCTTTAATACTCATAAAATCTATGACTGCATACTGTACATACTGATAATTAAATTGGTGATAAGATTTTTCAAGCGTTGCTATAGTGCGTATTTGTTGTCTTATTTACCTGAGCAGGGTTCAATTGGGGTTCGATTCCCTGAGGAGGGATTGTAACGATTTGAGGAATAAAAAATCGCTTACCATTTCGACTGTCGTTCTTAACCTGGATGGAGTTGCAAGAAAGATAGAGGAAAGACTAATTAATGGAGGAACTCATAACATAAACACGAAGACTGCCAGAGTCATTTGTAAGCAGAGTATACCTCGCCTCGGTTTGTTATTACGACTTGATTATACAGCCGACAAAGAGTAGCCAAGGCACAAAGAAAAATCTCGAAAAACCAGTAAGCCAGGTCGAATCTCCAGGCAATTATCTGTGTCTACAGCCGTAATTACTGGCGACCCGGGAGGTTAAAGAGAGATAAGCGGCCGAAGTAGAATTTACATAAACCCGAGCCTCGCGCTTCTTACATAATTAGTATTGTGGGGCGTTATGACAAGGATACGTCGGCTTTGTGCGTTACCCATTCTTTACACAGATTCACCTCCAAATGGTCATATTGTTAGCAATTTTAGATAAATGACAAAAACGTGAGGTTCGTACAGCCCGAGAAGGTACAGCAGCTCGCTATACAGCCAGTCGACAGCTTCTATCAATTCATGTCAAAGAAAATCCGCGGACAGATTGATGTGACACTGTGACGACGCCTGCGAGGAGCAAAATTAGGTAATTTGTAAGAAAATACCTTTACCTCTACTGCCGACGGAGGAAATTACGGGAGGGTGTATTATTGGAAACGTGAGAATAGTTCAATAATACACAAGGAAAATATTCCGCCGGGCCCCAGGCATGAATGTAGTCGTTATACATTCTCGTAAAGGAAGTAATATAATACAAAACGATTTTCGTGAGACCCTAATAATTTAGAAAACGTGTGTGTGTTCAGGACCAGACAAGCTCGTATAGGCATTTTATGTACATACATCACAACGATGATAAAACCTATCTTGATGGGAACAATTTAATTTTAGCTTCTAGTGCAAAAGATTGTAAGGAAGTACAAAAACACTATGTAGACCTATCCTTATTTTCTCAGGGATATTTTTTTGGCAGCGTAATGTAAACTTTTAGTTTATCGCTCACGTTTGGCGTCTGACGACGTATCTTCCCTCCCGATCTGGCAGCAGGTATCGATGGCGGCTGCGGGCCCCACTCGCGGCGAAGGTAAGTGCCCTCGCTCGACTCGCGACCCACTTCCAAACCGCCCGCGACTCAGTCCGTTTTTCTCCAACCGGAAATGAGATTTCCCGACAGATATAATGGCTTACCACAGATTATGTCATGCGCGGTTTGAATTTAGAACTCCAACCAAATTTACTGAGGACTTCGAAAGTTTATCTTTACATTAAGTATCCAAGTTTTTAATTACCTTAGGAATGTGTTAATGGGAGTTTGATGGAATTAAAAGGCTCGCTTTTAACGGGTTTCCGAGTTAAGATAAATAATTGCGTTTTAAAATTGTTTATGAAGGTTCCCTGATATCCATTGAGTCAACAGTTTACGGTGTTTGGATACTTCGGATGTTGTTGAGTGGGCGGAGATGTAAACCAGAATTTATCGTTAATCTGCGTTTATCTAAACATGCCAAGCAAACTGAACTACTTCAAAGTTTAACTACCTCGAGAAACTATTAGGGTCATTCCACGACCAAGGCAGTTTTGCGTGACACTCC
>BHDV01039230.1:29071-55155 GCA_005406045.1 Adoxophyes honmai | reverse complement strand
TATCCTTTCCCGCCAAACCTCTTTAAAAAAAAAGAAAAAAAAAACAATTGAAAGTGAACAGAAGAAGAAAAATTCTCTTACGAAAACTAACGCAAAAACGACGCTCCAAAACTATAAATTATAACAACGCAAATAATTACTTTCTATAAACTCAAAGTGAAACGAAGTTGGTGTGCACACCTAGTGTTTAAACTCGCAAAACTCTCTAAATAAAACTTCAAGAAAGAAGACCGCAACGCAACCACTTGGAGTGTGCCGTGCGTATCCTGGTTCCTGTATAGAGGTACGTCGTGCCCCTTCAGTTACTGTTAGCTCATATGGGGCGATCAGCTTGGTATTTAAGTACAATTTTATAACCTTTGGTAATCCACTTGTAACATTTCTTCATTTCGTATCTAAATAAGTTTCTGGTTTCAATCAAACGCAACACGTTAATTTTGAATCACTTCTAAATAAGTAGTGGTTGTATCGCCTCAATTCAAGATATGGTTATGGTGGCTACTTGAATTACTTTAATGTCCAGCCATTAAATAAAACCTTTTGATAAAAGTATTACTTGTCAGTTTTGTCTTTTCAAGATGAAATTTACCTGAGTTTTCTAAACAACTCTGGAATGTTTCTGAAGAATCTATAAGGAAGTTTTCCGAAGTCTGCAATCTTTATAAAAAATTTGAATACTTTTGAAATAAGGTACCTAGATTTTTTTTTACAGATTTGTCTACATAGTTAAAAAAAATTGCGTGTCTTTTAATTTTTATTAGGTAAGTACTTACTTTTTATAACCATTCATGTCTATTTTTTTAATAAACTGTATATATTTTTAGCAGTAAGGTTCAATGTTGTTGCGATGGATCATTAAAAAGTGAAAGTGATCGAACTAATAACGTCGGTCGAAGTCGACCTGATAGCGAACAATTGAAACCCTCGCTTCTTCGTCCGCATCTGCTGTCGTCATCTTTAAAAACGGCTTATTCAACAAAAAATTCAGCTCATCTCATCGAAATAAAACACACTGCAGTTAACGACTGTTTGATTCCTTCGTAAGTAAAGTTTTACTACGTCTATAAAATCAAATCATGAGGTATGTGGATATTTTTGCGGTGTTTTTTCCTTCAGCTGCCACTAAAACAACAGGAGTTCACGATAAATCAATAAAACTCGATGAGCGTAGTTGTGAATGTTTATTTTCACATGAAGTAGCATTTTTGTTCGGTTTAAATTAAATTATCTACATCGTGTTTTTCATAACATTCATAGGTATACTTTTTAAATGTAGACACATGTAATAGGGAATGGATGATTTTTTTAGATATGCTTGATTATTTTTCTAATGATAGGAATAACCTTCCTTAATCACGGGACAAAGTATTAGATTTTTCCGATGCGCAATGTATTTTATAAAAATAAAAACATTTTACCCGGTCGCGTTTTGGGCTACTCACGCCTGATAAGATATATTTCACAAGTCCGGTTCTTTAAAAAAAAAAACAGCTATTTGTATCTGTGGTACACCCACAATGTCATTTGAAACTGACATTGACGGGTATATTTACATACTCAGGCATTCAACGATATAGAAAACCCAAGTCGTATTTTGTACCAACGTGTTCCAAGACTGGCCTTAATGAAACTGCGAAACGGAGATCATAAAGAGAGAAGTCATAGCAAGTTTACAGATACATGTCGGGCATGTAAGAAGAGTGAGGTAGTGCCAAAAGTTGAAAGTGTTGAAACCCTTTTCAGTAATAAACAATAAACTCATGAAATATCTGGACGAGTTAGTCACTAGTAAAAGACTTTTAATTATGTTATGGTGTTTTATTTTATCAAGATGCTTAGAATAACAATAACAACTGTTCTTCATAAACTCCAAATGCAAATATGCGTCCATTCTAGGCAAATTTGATGAGTTTGCTCTCGCAAAAGTACGGTCCACGGTAACCGATTTAAAATTTCAGTTGTCGTATGAGCTAGCACGATGAGATCCGTGGTTGAAAAGCAGAGATCGTAGTTGTGGTTGGCAAGCGTAATAATAGATCCAGGTGAATAAAACAGTCGCGAAATACAAAGAAACACAAGCACGAAAACACGATTTTCATATCTGTCAATGTCGTTTCAAATGACATTGTGGGTGTACCACAGATACAAATAGCTGTTTTTTTTTTTTTTAAAGAACCGGACTTGTGAAATATATCTTATCAGGCGTGAGTAGCCCAAAACGCGACCGGGTAAAATGTTTTTATTTTTATAAAATACATCGCGCATCGGAAAAATCTAATACTTTGTCCCGTGATTAAGGAAGGTTATTCCTATCATTAGAAAAATAATCAAGCGTATCTAAAAAAATCATCCATTCCCTATTCTCTGAATCTTTCTCAATATTGGGTTCCCAAAAACCATAAAAAATATTTACAGTAACAGCAGTTATTTTCAATGTGCGGTCTGGATGTTATGTTTCCAGTGTTTATTGTTACTGCTATTTTTACATCACCCAGTCACTTTGCTATTCACCAAACTTTTATAATACAAGTGTCGAGACGGTGTCTAAGAAAGCGGTTCTATTGTCCGTTAGAAGTTTTGGAATTCGATAAAGATATCTACTATAGAGTAACAGGCTACTTACTAGAAGTGTTATGGCAGTTTGCCAGTATCTAGCAGCAGAGATTTTATATTACAGTTTTCGATGTCAGATTTCGCTTACCTTGGAGAAACTGATACAAGATCTTGAATAGCTTTGCTAACCAAAGTAGTCTATACAGTAAAACTATTATGATGATTCCCAATCTGAAGTCCATTTTTTTCATTAACATTGAATTTTTACTTCATAAATTTTATCCATTGTTTTATCTCAATTTATAGCCGATGGTTATGTCGACAAAAATGTTAATTAACTTGTGATTTTGTTAGTTTCATAACAATGCATCATATACGGTTTTAAGTGTATAATATGTCTTCTTGTTACCAGTTTTACATCATTGACTAGCTTTGCGATTGTATTAACTTGTTTTCGCTTTGTAACCCAAACAATATTGCCATTTGCCATCAGACGGAATACCCTTACTATAACCAAGAAATTAATGGTTATCCACATCGTTACGCGGGATTTACGGAGTATAAATCCACCCGGTTCTATTCCTGTGTCGGTTGCGGCTAGGTTTACTTTATCAGAAAATGTTAATTTACTTACAGTGAATACTTACTATCTACGTGATTTAATATAATATGGAATTGTACAGTCTTTTGCAAATGATTAAATACGCTTTAACCTTTTAATCGCCGTGGTCTTGAATATTAGACATAACATATCTAGATCTATCTTATAGCTCTACTATTTTGATACTCGGCGATAATGGCACGTTTCCTGTTAAATTTCTCGGCGGTTAAAAGGCTAAATATTATCACTATGGTCAGAGACTAGTATGTACATAGACTGTCAATGTCGATACAAGCAAGCGTTCCTTGGAAATGTGAATTTTACTACATGGCGCTCACAGGGGTCTAGATTTCATTGTGAATGAGCCCCTTTCATAGAGTATCATTCACTGAAGGTCGTATTTCGAAAGAACGCTTGAAGTACAATTGTCTCTGCTACAGCTAAATAGTAGATTGTTAAACGTTCTACTCGCTAGTGAGCCGTTACTGTTATTAAAAACGGCGATGTGTCAGCATTTACTGGAATCGGGCATAGTACTCATAGTAAAGGAGGAACCCTCGTACACTGCCGCTTTTAGGCACAGTTCCCGACTACCGGCGACCAGGCTCGATACAACTAAGCTTAAGTAACACATTCGTATTTTAAGTACCAACATTCCAAACGTAAATATTTACACATACTTTTCTTATCTACAACTGCGACACTTTGTGTCCCTTACAATTAGTATTTAGATCACATTCCTTAATTTTCATACTAAGTACATTTTTATGACATTAATCACATTCAGTTTAAATACATCTAAACTTTGTCATCGTAGGATATGTCTGTGAATTCGACGATGTTGCTGTTGGGAAAGATGTAAAGTTCGCTGACTCGCTCATCGCCAATCGGCAAGTCGTTATTTCTGGAGATTTGCGCCTCCGACCGCCTCTTTGTTCCGCTATTGTTGAACGTTTTATTGAAATTGTGAGCATCAAGATCAATTGCCTTCATTGACCGGAAACCATTTTCTCTTTGTGCGTCTTGATTTTGCAGACAATGACAGGAGGAGCGGCTGTTTCGTGACATGTCGACGGGCGCTAGGTTTAGCGATTTCCTCGTCGCGTAGACGCTCCGTTCATTCGTTGACCGGAATGATAAAATCCTTGTGCGATATGACTGTCCGTCCTACAACAAGTTGATATACCGTGTCTTAGGTACGTACACGCTAATATCTTGACCCCTCAACGATCTATTCGTAACTGTATCAACAGGAAAATATCTTTATCACATTGAACTCCGTGTTTAGGTAAATAGTCACGGGGCTTGAGTACCTACCGAGAAAATGAAATCTCAAAATGAAGGTTGTTTAAATCCCAAGATACAATTACGAAATAAAAGTTAAAGAATTTCTAATATCTTTAATTAAATTCATACCTCGTAGCTGTCAAATCTTGTCGGTTTTTGTCCAAATGTAAAACGTTGTTTGAATTCCTTTTTGAACTTTTCCTGAAAAAAAGTGTCAATTAATAATTTTCAATTTCAGTAATGAAACGGACAGCTAACAAAAAGTTACCTTGTCTAAATAACAGTCGACTGTAGGTGATTTTGTTCTTTGTTAATTAAAAGTTTAAATACGGCCGTCTATCGGTTTCTCTGACACGGTAGGTAGTCTATGCCTAATTTACGTACTAACTCAACGTTGAAAATATCCAATTTTAACTTAAAATCGGGATGGGCTCAAAAGATTATATCGAAATTCAAATGATGTATGATAAATTGATAATTTTCAGTTTAACTTTATACCTATATTACCAAAAATGTATCTTCGGATGTAGAGCATAATGTTTTGGTCTCGAGAAAACTCGGAATAAGTATGTCAGCACCCTAAGTCAATTACTGTGTTAAATGAGTGACATTTTCATTTTAATACGGAACTTTGTTGTTCAATGTCAAATTTCAAATGGAGAAACTGAGGCTGACTGAGAGAACATGGATAATACAAAGTTTTGTGATAAAATACGATGGAAGAGCATTTTGCACGACATCTGTAATATTACAAAGCGTTTTTGTTACTGTATTCTGTACAAGTAAGTAGGTAGTCTTCTCGAATCTTATACTCGATATCAGGAATATCAATACCTGATCAGAAAGTAATGAATGTGCAAACGAAGCTGAGGATGGCGCTCCTTGCTAGGACTAATAAAGTAAACGGAGCCGGCTTCCATAAGATTAATAGGATTCATAAGCTAATAGGAAACTTACACGCGCTAGTTACTTACATTGTATATGGCGTAGATGAAGGGATTATAGCAAGAATTGCTCATTGCCAACCAGTCGAAGCAGAAAAACAAAACGTTAATGTATTTGTATCTGAAAAAAAAAAGATTAGTAATGTTTAGTAAATTACACACTTAAGTGCCGTAATTGATGATATGCCAACCTTCAGTTTGCTATAATGTATTACAGAAGACTGAATATTGAAATGCAAGAAAAGGGGTACGTTTTAATACTGAAAAAATATCAATCGCTTTCAATGGAATCAAGGACAATAGTAATAATAATATACGTAAATTAATACCATGTTATTATGTAAAATAAGTAACATTATGGATATTTCCCCTTCCCCATATTGGTACGTTTGTACGTCAAAAAGTATTTAAGCACCTCTGCGGGATGTCTATTAATCATTTACCTATATCTAGTAAGGCTGGACAGACAGGAGTTGTAACAACGCTGATTTCTTTAAACAATTATTCGACTTCAATTTACGCTAGTAACAAATTATCTGTTTACTTACTCGTTTATTGAAGGGAAAAATGATTGAAGCAATAAATAGCTCTGCAGAGGAAGCCAGCAGAGCGCAAACAGCGCCACAACCAACACCAGCATTTTTATTACCTGAATGAAAAATATAAAACATGATTTACACCCAATGTTTTATGATTTATTTTTATGAATAATTTTCTTGAAAATATCTGCATTTTGATTTATACATTCTAAACGTTTCTTGGGACAAAGAATCAAGGAATAACTTCTGTTCTGTGGTAAAGATATCGCTGTCATAACAACAAAGTGATGGCCGTAAAAAGCTTCCTAAAAAGCCGCTGGCTGCGAATCATGTTTTTCAAATCTCCATATAAAAAAGGAAGACCGTAACTCATCAACGTAAGATAAACCCGCCTAACCGGCAGTATATAACGTCTCTGGAATTTAATGGTTGTCTTATAAACAACAAAAGGAATGAAAGGAATTTCGAGAAAGAATCTAAAGGGACTCGTGCGATCAATCACTGGGCGGTTGTAAACTGATGGGCGATTACACGCTCCTGTAGTACAGAATAATTCCTGCGGTATGCGGGCGAGGTAAATCAGGTCAATGTAGTCTGAGTAAGTTTACAACGGTGTTAGATCAGAATGGGAGTATAGTGCATTGCCGTATAATGTGGTAATGTCACATTGCCCAATTGCAACGGGGAAATTTCAAGCGAGCGAATGCACTAAGCCTCTACAGTAGCTATATCACCCGTGCGTTCAGAAACTAACCAGAATAACGGTGCACAAGGACAATCTGATGCTAAAATATTTGTTTTAGACCACATAGTAAACCGTAGTAACATAACAGTAACATGTGCATGTTTGTGGTCTACGGCAACGCAAGCTCTCGGTCAGGAGCTTTGCATCCGGTGTTTGAATCACCATTTATTTTTCGCACCGATGCTAGGAATAATAGTGTAGATAAATAAAAATTATTCTCAAATATACTTATAATTAAACGATATTATGTAGATCTTTTTCGATTACGTTTTCTATTTTACGAAACTTGAAAGCTTAGGCTTGATAGAAGTAAATATGTCTTATACCATGACTCATGAGTAACTAATGTAAATAATAATAATGCGATGAGTAGCGCAGATACGTTTTTAAGTAATGTAAAATAAATATAATTTAAACGACCCGTTAACAATTTTTTTTCTTTAAATCATCGCTATCCTGAAGTCTACTACTATACCTTACTGAAAATCGTGAGCCATCACGTTACTACGCTTCAATCTTCAGAGTAGTATTTTGAAAGTGATAAACAACAACTTCTAACATGTGACTATCCAACGAAAAAGTGTGTCGTTGTCATCAGTATCTGCTAACTTTGCTCCCCTGGGTAGAAAAATGATATTCTTAGAACCTTACCTTCTTCTTGTTTTTCATATGGTTAGCGTCACGTATTTCCAGTGCGTTGCCCGGGGCTCTGGCGCCCCATAACTTCAACGCCAAATGTGCGTACGCAAACGTTATAACGCACAGCGGAATGATGTACTGCAGGAAGAACACGGAATAATAATTAAAAGTGAGTGAGAGGGAGTGACATGGCCGTGGGTTTGTTCATGACATCATGACATTGCAAAAATCGCATTTACCTTCAGTTTGTTTCGTTGTTAATGGATTAAGTAATTTTACTATTAAAAAACTTCAACCATTAACGGTAACAGTTATTTATTGATTCACTGAAAAATTACCTAAGTACTTTTAAGACAGGTTACCTAAAAGTTGCCTTAACATTATCATGACTTCTTACATACCACAAATACATATTTGTAATAGTCTAATAGTAGAAACATTGCCGGACATGAATTCCTATCGTGGCATTTCCTTAAAATAAATTCTTAAGAAATTAGATTATACGTCCAAACAGAAAAATAACGTCGGTACAAGTTAAGCTTCATCGCTGGTATTTTATTAGCTAGTAAATAGCAAGGAATGTTGAACGAATGTCTCTCCTTTCCTAATTAGATGGTCGCCAAAAATCTCGCCCTGAAATATCGCAGGCCGCATCGGACGATACCCGAAGCATCTCGTTTCGCTTCCTTAAAAAGGACCAAGTAATGAATCTCCTCTGGGAAGATGTAATGTCGTTTTGATTGAGTAGCTTTCACGTTATAATCATGCTTTCATCATACGAGTATGCTATCATAACAAAGATGATGTAGCGCTCAATACTAAAGTGCTTGTTTATCCTTGGGAATTCAAATTTATGTCGAACTACCGCTAATACGAGTTAATTTCGTTCTTTCTTTCTTTCAAATTGCATTAGAATAATAACTTTACGATGGGTCCCGGTACCGTATCTTCACAATAACTCACCTGACAAATATATAACAGCAGCCGATATATGGCCAAAGAATGCGATCCGAATTCACTGGGCGCACAGAATGGCTTTTTGAAGAACATTTTGGTAACTGTAACAAAACATTTGGTAAGATAAATGTGACGTGATCTCGTACGCTTCCACTGCGGAGGAAACTCTTTACTGCAATTTAACAAAATAAGGATGTATGTACGAATGTATGATGCGGAATACCGCCTCTCGTGTTATTTGTGTATATTTTCAAAGAAAACCGCTGAATGTCGGAGAGCACCGTTGATATACTTTGCTTTCACCGCCAAACCACTCTGCGGTATATCGGTTTATAGCGAGAACTGAGCCTTTTCCATTTCCGCAACAAAAAGCTGTTCATTTTATGATTGTATTATCTTAGTTTTTCGAATCACAGAATAACAGTGCAACTTATGTTTCTTGAAAACAGCCAGTAAAATCCTTCATTTATGTATTTTATTTTTTTATGATTCGGGATTCTAGTCCAAAAATGTACAATTAAATAAACTTTGTCATATTTGTGTAACGATACCTGGGTCTTGTTCCTCCTCCATGATGACCTCCCAAGACATGGCCATTGGCGCAGCCAGTGACAGCGCCAACATCCATATAAACACTATAATCACTTTAGCAACTCGCTTTGACGTGTGGGCACTGAAACAAAATTATTTATTTCTAACTTTTTTACTTCATAGTAAACAAATATTGCCTATGCCGTGGTAGCCCAGCGGTTCGAACTGTGGCCTCTCAAGCAGAGGGTCGTGAGTTCAAACCTCGGGCTCGCACCTCTGATTTTTTCGGAATTTATGTGCGATATCAAATTTGATATTTATCACGAGCTACTCGGTGAAGGAAAACATCGTGAGGAAACTTACACACAGCGACGAAGTAATTCAACGTTGTGTGTGAAGTTCCCAATCCGCACTGGGAATTATCGCCCAATTATCCTGTTAATAGTTTGGCTATGTCAAAGGTTTTAACTGAATATAAAGGATCAAGCAGATCAAGCTGCTTTGTATTATGAGTTATGGGATCTGAAATTAATTTTGAACAAGGTCTAGGTTTGGTCCGTTGAGTTTTTTAATATAAAATATTGCTAAACGGCCAAAGGTGTAGTCATTCGCGTCTTGTTTTATTATTAATTGTACAGTCGAGTTCATAAATATATGAGCAGACAAATGCCAAATATGTAAACTTTTGCACCTTATTGTCAATGTCATAAAGGTTTTTGAAATCTCTGTTTTGCTCATATATTGATGAACTCGACTGTAATGCTTAAATTGTGGCTACTCCATAAAGCAAATGTTATACGTATGTAGATAATTATTAATTAGGCACACGCACACGTTGTGGAAAATCTTATGCTTTTAATTTTTTTTCAAAAAAGGAGAAGTTTCTGATCAAACAATAAAATTATAATCTAAGTTACAAAATGTGTTCCAGTAGCATTTGTTTCCTTTTTATCGCAACATTATTATACGTATAGTGATCCAGTCAATAGAAACGAATTAAAGGGGTTACCTGGAAAGATTTTTGGATTTGTGTTGGAGTACACTTTGTGGCGCTCGTACGCCAAAACTATGGACTTTATTGAATAAACACTAAGACATAAATTGTAGGCAATTGCCTCTAGTTTTATTTTGTAATACACTGTTTTATCGTAAAATTAGTCAGACAGGAGATATTGTCAAAAAACTGCTTTTACGCGCCATTTTTCCAGTATGGCGGCGTTAGCGGCATAGATACGAGGTGGCAAAGTAGAAATTCAGATAGAGCACCTCAAAATCTATAAATTCACCAGTTTTCAAAACTCCCGGAAATCATTCCAGGCAAAACTACCTAATGATCAGGCTATAGTGTCATTGTCGCTTTTAAGTAACATGTCGTATGCCTTAACGTCCATGTCTTTAAAACTCAATCTAATGCCTAATCGTGAACAAAAGTCAAACTCACGTCAATAATTAAATCAGAACCGATTAGTAATGAACTAGGCAATCATTTGCATGATCGATCTCTCTAATTTCGATGTCGAAAACATTAATCTACTGTATTGTTATCAATCATAGAGCAAAATTAATAAACTTTTCCCAACTACAGGCCCTGACGTTGATAATGAAAACGTACTTGAAGTAGATAGGTACCTATAGATTTGTTATCAATCATTTTTAGCTAACATGTTCTTTGTTTTTGGAAGCACTTGTACCTACCTACCTACTGTACTGTGGAATATTGAAACGTGTTTATCTTAGGCACTTGCACGATATTGAGTGGATCTGATATAGCCTGATGTTGGTAAATGAACGAATAAACCTGTTAGAGCTAATGTGTAGAGTTCATGAAACATTTTTGAAAATTCATACGTACCTACTACATACATTAAACAAGTAGGTATAGACAGGAAACTATTGAATCGCTTTTTTTAATTATTTGACCTCAAAATAGCGTAGTCAAGAAACAGTTTAACTGGCACAAGGTAGCCCTAGACTAGAAGATCAGGGCTGAAGTAGGAGAAACACTTGTGTAAATAATTTAATTATGATGACCTATTTCACCGGAGAAACCATTCATACACCATTAGTACAAGTTAACAACGAAATGCCAACAATGTCTATATTTTGGCTGCTTTAATCGAACAATCACACAAAATGTAACTAAATCACACTGCATGACAGGAACATTTTTGTTTTTCTGCTATCTAGCATCTGGCCTAATGAATTAAGTACGTGAAACTCGGCCAGGCAAAGTTAAATAAAGCGTCAGTTATGATTTATTTGGTTTTGGAGTCCCACTTAGTTTAAATTCAGCGATCAAAATTTCTTTTTTTATGTTTTACTAGCTTTCCGCCCGCGGCTTCGCCCGCGTGGAACTCGGTTATATAGCGGTATAAAGCACAACTATAAGAAAACTTCTCGTTTCAAACGACACACAGCGCCATCGATATATCATCAATCATCGATCTATCATCGATCGATATCGATCTATCGTCGATTGATATCGATCTATCAAGCAAACTATATTTTTGTTTTCCCTCGGGAACATCAATTTTTTCCGGGATAAAAGGTACCCTATTATTTAATGAAAAGTAAATGTTAAAAATTAATCATCCTTACTAATATTATAAGTCAGAAAGTGAGTTTGTTTGTTTGTTTGTTTGTTTGTTTATTTATTTGTTTGTTTGTTCCCCTTTCACGCCGTAACTACTGAACCGATTGCTTTGAAATTTTGCAGACATAAAGATAGGAGTCCGGATTAATTGTCTCGCTTTATTGTCATGGGAGTGAAATATGTGGCTAAAAATAATTAGATAAACAAACCGATACTCGTTTTTGTATAAATAAATCCCTACAAATATTATAAATGTTTAAGTCACACTGTCTATCGGTGTTACCTTTTCACGCTTCAACCACTGAACCGATCGTGTCAGAATTGAAGTCTCGGGAAAGTACGTGCTACTTTTTATCCTGGAAAAACGCATGTTTTGGAAATTTAAAGGATAAATTGAAATTGGGCTCTCGTTGTTCACAACAATGCCCTTTTAATACTTTTGTTGTGTATTTCTTCTAGCACCTGCGCAGCATGAACGATTGGCCGACTGATTGCCGTCGTTACACGCTTGAAGATTAATAGCTCCTATTCGTTTTTTAAAAACAACTCGAATTCTAGTCATTCTCTTTAGGTAGCCAATTAACATCTCTGTAACAAAGTGCCTAAAATAACAAGCAATTGCTACAATTTTTGTTTTGTCAGCAGCTTCTGATTTAATTTACTTCAGAAGATGCTGCGGCTACCTAAAAGTGTCTTAGTGAGATAATTTCTTACATTAATAGAAAATTCATTTTTTATATGCTATAATATGCTAAAATGATTGTAACGTAGTAGGTATTCCAAAGGGATAAATTAAAAGCCACACGTCAAGGACAAGTCAGGCAAGCAGAAAACTCTCGAATCCGAGATAATTCTAATGCATAGGTACTTACCAAAAAGTCGCCTGCTTTGAGAGGTAAGTTAAATTACTTAATTTTTTTCATTGTAACACAGAAGTTATCCATACAAAAAAAAAGTTAACTTAGGTGCAATTTTTGGTCCCCATATGATCTTGATCATCATTACCTACATTAATTTTACCAACACATGTAAATGACTTCACTGCCATTTCAAAGTCATAATCTTTATCCATGTTATTGCTCTAATGACTTAATTTTACTATCTACATCGATTTAAGATCTAGGTTATTGATACAAAAAAATGATAAAATGCCATTGTACAATTTTAAAACCTCCCTCGAGAACTCGTATTTCGCCTAAAATACTCAGCAAAATACGCGTTTCAAGCAAGTATATTTCAAAACGTCGACAGCGTCGTACTTTGAATAACATTTTTGTTTGAAGAAACAGCATACGAACATGGCCAAGTGAATAGTGCAAAGGGTATTCAACTTGCAAGTGTCCCTAGACATTCGTAGCACCTTTACATATTTGATTTGAATGACTGCATGCAAATATAATGGCCTGAAGCATATTTGTTGCTTTTAAAAATAAGGCTTATAATAATATCGTGTGATCTCCGAAGCCCGCCCACGCATGACTATATTTTTAGTCGGCGGGTCAAATGTCGCCGCAATTTATTCGCGTGAAACACATCAAACGGAAATAAGATGAACGATATCAAAGTTTTACCAATCCCTATTATCTTCTCTTATCGGATTTCTGTGAGAGTTCTCGCTAGGTATTCTGTATAAAAACGCTTTTCAGGGAAATTTGAGGATAAAGTAAAAGTTATACTCGTAAATGCTCCATTTAACTACTTATATATTTCCAAATTATTACGTGAGTTGTTTGTTGATTGAGTATTTACTTAGCCGGCGTGCTCTATCTAGAACAAATATTTGTTTTAAATCCTGTTACTGTGAGTATTTATTTACTTAAGCCTTTAAAAATAATTACTTGATTACAGCATCAAACACTGTTCACAAATTAAGTATATATGGCAAACCTGTATTGCCTGCTGACATACGTTCTATCCGTGTGTTGTATAGTCTTACTACACCTTACGCAAATAAATATATTTCATTTCATTTCATTTCATTACGCTACTTTGGAATTTAACGTTGTAATTTAGAGTTGAATTAATTATAGTATAAATTGGTGTTACTTTGAAACCTTCGTGTCGATTAATTTCATTAGTTGTTTCCTGGTATTGATAGGTTTACGTACATAGTACAAGTACAACTGTTAGTTTTGATACCGCGCTCAAAAGTTCAGCGTGTTACTGCGGACTTGCACGCGGAATCAAATTAGGGTGGTGGGTATAACGTAAAGTGCTATTGTTTAAACTTTGGAACCTACTCACATAAATATACCCAACCACAACACTTGCAATTGACCCAACGGTTATAACAGTGAACTATCTTTAATTACAGTGGTGAAGGTAAAGGATCTAGATGCTTGCGTTGTACTTAATAATTATTTTTACCTAACGAACTTTTACTAACCAACCGGCGACGTATCAAGCACGCGATCTAAATATTATTACGTTCAAAGAAATAAAAAGGTGTGTACTTATTAATAAGAACAGGAACATAACACCGATGAATGGCAACCTCGTAGCCTCGTAGTCGTCAGGTACTTAAGTGAACTGAAGTTAGTGGGTTTTTCCAGCCTTTGCAATATTTACCTGACCCTAAGTGAGGAAGGCAGGGTAACGCGCAACAAATAGGACGACGTCAAGACCGATGTTAAGCCTGCTAATTTTCATTCTCCTGAGAATGGGATTAGCTAAATTGTTAGCATAATTAAATGTAATTAATCTTAACGAGGTAATTTAGGAACTTAAAATGCATGGACAAAACGGGTTGGATTTCGTAGGGAGTAACTTCAAAATCGCATTTACATTTTTTATTCAATCAAGTCTCTATTCCCTGCGGTATAATTTCCTCTTCACTAAATATCCTCTGTGCGATTAGGTGCCCGTTCTTTTGATGTGCCTGATACAAATTCATTGCTTCTAGATTAATTAGAAACCACTAGCTTATGGCGTATATCCATGCATGTAAAAACACTTTTCCATTTTCTAGCTAATTAATATCAGCGGCACTCCCTAGACGCAGTCGCTGGGACAAGATAATAAAGAGAGACCGTCTTGGGAAGTATTTATGGAAATTAATTAATTTCTACCGGTATAAAAATAATTTTTATGAACCCAAAGATGTTTGGAAATTTAGAGCCCGATCCTATCCTGCTCCCGTCGTATCCCGATTTGTTTTAGGTTTTCTTAAGCCTTTATATTACATAAGTGTGTACATTTTTGGAACACTAATTAATTATTATTATTAGTAGTAGGAAATAACATTAACCTAATATTCGCGAGTTATTACATTCTTCATTCTTGCGTATGATAAAAGTGGATTGATAAGTGGGACATATTCCGAGATTAATATATCGTATATTTTTGTTTGGTTCGATCCACTGCAATTCACACATAATTATCAGGAGATGAACGATTTTGTGTAGAAATCGTACTGACTACGATTTAGAAGCAATTTTAAGACTCTTAATTACCTATCCTCCTGAGGCCCAGAATTTATTTTGATTTTCGACTTTGATAAAAATTTGTAAAATTACTTAATATACCACTATGAACAAAAATGGTGAAAAAAAAAATTTATTATGGAAAACTTAGATTTTCTCAATGTCATATATACATGACAAGGGTTCTCAATGCCAACTTCTGTTTTTGTAATAAATATGTTAGGAAATACTTTTAATATTATTTTTCAACTTTAAAATCAGTTTCAGACCCCGGAAATAACTCTTCTATAACATGCTCGTGTAATGCTGAAGAAATAAATGTTTAAAAATATTATTTACTACCAAACAATTGTAGGTCAACCTCCACTTTCTAAGACCCAGAGCATTTTTTGTCTTCGATTTCGATAAAATTTTGCATAATTACTTAATAATACCAGTACAATAAACATAAATGATGAAAATTAAGAAAAAAGTAAGATTTTTCCATGAGAAAGAGATTTTCTCAATGTCATATGTATATGACAAGGGTTCTCAATGCTTAGGAAATACTTGTAGTATTATTTTTCAATTTTCAAATCAATTTCAGACTCCGCCAATAACTCTTCTATATCATGCTCGATTAATGTTAAAAAAATAAATATAAAAAAAATGTATTTACTGCCAAACAATTATATGTCATATAGGTATTACACTGGGACTCATTGACATTCATTGGGATTCACGGTAGTCATTGAGAACTCATGCCATACCTGTATTACATAAACATTTCACAGGTTATTTCTCTCTCATCACGAAAAAATTGATTGAAAACTATGTATATTCTAAATTATTGCATATTAATAAACAAAAGAACCACAAATGCATTTTATGATCTCTGTTAATTGAAAAAAAAATCAAAATTATCTACCGCGTGCATATGACCCCAAAGTCATCCTTCACTTTCAATGACCAAAGAAATATTATTATGACAGTTACTCAACTAATCGCAGGTTTTACAATGGCGGAAGACTGTTTAGCTTCGATAAACAGAAAAAAGTTCTAAAGAATTTTACTAGATGGCGATATTTTGAGAAGTTTTTACGCTTATGTTTTTATGTAATATATTTATTACGCAGGGCCTCAGGAGGCTATAATGATGACAAATACCGACAACCCCTAGAACTAAGTACCTAAATAAAGTAAAATTATTCCATTATCTATTCAATTGGCATTGGCATTGACAAATGACTTTTTTTTGTTCAATCGAAGAATACTTAAGAAATAACTGAAATAAATAATGAGGTTTTTTTATCAAAATTAACTGTATAAATAGAGATAATTACAATTATTTGCACGCCATCGCGCATCGTATCTGATTAGACTTGTCATCGTAATATATAATATTTTAAAGAACACTGTTTAATATCGTGCCTACAGAAAATTATGTATTTTTACTTCATTATTTCATGGTTCTTGTGCAAACACCACAAGTTTATAATTTTTCACTTCTCATGCTCTTAAAGTGATTCTTTAGTCCCTACATAGCGGGCCTAAAACTCCTTTTTAAGCTCTAGGGGCTAAAGTAATATTTTTTTAATTGGCCTTAGAAACCTCTTAAACAGCCAGTCACCGTGTTTGTGAACGTAAGATTATCGCCATTTTTATAGACGTAAAAATAACATCAAAATGTCAATGAGGCTATTTCTACGTCTTTAAAAATGGCGGTAATTGTTACTCTGCCAAAAAAACTTTTAAAAGTGATTTCATTTCGCAAAACACGATTATTGATTACGAATAATAATTTATTTCATTATAATAATTATTAACACATTTTATTATGCATAGTGTAATAATAATAAGCTTAAAAATAGTTTAAAGTTAAAATCTGTTGGTTAAATATGCAAGCATTCAAAGCGTCACTTCACTTTACAAAAAAAAAAGAGTTTTGCGCGGGAAACCGACAAAGTAGGACGTCCTTTGCTTTTCTATTCAATTAATGAAGATGTAGTGCCTATTATTGTGTTAGTGTGGTGGAATTAGTGCAATAATGTATCATTTAACCATGAACATTAAAGGGAATGTGAAAAGTAAAGGGAATCGCCCTCCCGCGATTACGTCTGCTTTGGACTGTTCATCTCGTGCTAAACTCCATTGAGCATTAGAATGCGTACTTCACCACCCTCGCATTCTAATGATTTAGGTTTAGTTAGGTTAAGTTTAGGTTTAATAACAAATTCTGAATATGTAAATCTACTGAAGACTAGGCAGTATGGTCCATGACCTTAGCCAGTCCTAACGGACAAATTGTAAAAAAAAAATACAAAAAAAAAGTAAAAGAAAAGAAAAACCGCTTTTTTTTTTAATTTTTCTTAGGTTAGATTAAAACATGGAAAATACATGGAAAGCTTTGTTGTAATCAGTATTGTAATTTTTTATATAACAGAAAGAACGTCGTTTTTTTTCCTCGCATTCAAAGTGAAAAGTAGAGTGTTTAACGCGAGACTAAACAACCATAATGACACTCGAACTATAGCCACCCTCGCTATGCTCGGGTGTCTAAATATCTCGTGACATTATGGCTTGTTTTAGTCCCTTGTTGAACAATCTACTAATATTTGTCATTGAGATTTTGAGGCATTAATACATTCCGCGTGGTATGCTCAATCGGGGAACTAGTTTCTAGGATCGGATACCTACCTAATGCTAACTTAGACGTGTTCCGGCTCTAGTTGTAGGTTGAGTCCACTCAGAATAATGGATGTAAATAATTAGAATGCTATAAAACAAAATACAAAGCAGGGTCAGCTTAGGGACCCTTGTTTACTGCATTAGTGATTCGCTTTAAGTGGCCCTAGGGAGACACCCGTCTTTTCTATCTTTGCGGTGTGATTGAAATGTGTTTAGCTTAAATGGGGTTCCTTACAAAGATAATGGAAAGAATTTTAACACCGTAATATTACGTATTAGGTATAGATGGAATGTGTCTTGTCGATTACCGCTTACAACGGAAAATAGTTACCTCGTACTTTATATTTCAAGTGAATGAATATATCTTATGGCTATAACCGTTTCAATTGTTCTAAAAATTTTATTGGAAAATTAATTCGCAAGATTGTATGTGTCTAATAGTACAAACTGATGCGTGTTAACGCAGACGAGAGTAACTCGTGTTGTGTTGTGATCGTGATTACACTTGGGGTACTGGCATAGAGGACTGAACCTATAGATAGAGTACTAATTAATGTCATTGGATTTCTTCGAAGACGATTCCGCCAAACTATGGCAGCGTTAGCTGTGCTGTTATAATATTGGCCGGCCCAAGATCGCGCGTAGCGCAGTGGCTTTTTTCTCTATTGGCTCTTTACAGTTTCTGTGACAGTTTGTTAGTTAAATTAATCTGACAGTTTGCGGAACTGGGTGGCCATTATCTAGTTGGTCCGTCCTCTATGGGTACTGGTCATACCTTAGAGGTGTGATGATCGCTCGATGCCGGTCGATGGCGATGGCAGTCAGCGTAAAAACGCTCACATTGACGCTGAGCGCTTGAACGAACGGGCAAAAGGGGCACATGAAGTGCGGCAGGAGCCACCGCTGCAGCAGCGCCGCTTGGAACTGTGGAAAAAATCATATTTGACTATGCACAATATTTGAAGTAGTGTGGTGTGGGGTTTAGAATAACACCTCTCCATTTCTTCCGTAAATGTCGTAAGAGGCGACTAAGGATATAGGTTATAGGTACATTTTAGGCGATAGGCTAGCAACCTGTCACTATTGTACCTGTCACCTTAAAACAAAAAAAAATGCTAGAAGTGGCCACGAAACGTGAAATAGTTCTCGTTTTGTCTATGTAGCGTTTTGAGTGCTCTGCCTACCCCTATTGGGAATACAGGCGTGATGTATGTATTTATGTAAGTATATGTATACAGTCAGCTGCAAAGAAAGGTAACTCCCCGCCCATACAATGTTTCATTACTAGGAGGTTACTTTTCTCTGCAGCTGTCCGTACAATCCCTATGGTATGTATCTCCCTTAGGCTGGTATTATCGTCACGCGTTTCGGCAGCGCCCTCGGAGCACGTGCGCTCATAGACGTGGGTTAATAGTTTCGTTTCAAAGTCGCGCGCTAGAGCAGCGGCGTTCCTTGAACGCGTCCTATTCGCCCGCGCCCTTGTTGAACAGCGCGCTGCCCAGCGGAGTGACTATAAAAAAGCCTTAACTAAGATCGTTCAGACGAGGAAGCATCTTTGCTTCTAAATAATGTTGTAAGCAATCCATTCTTCATTTCGTAATTTCATTACAATCGTGGATTACCAGGAAATGGGATAAAAACTTCCGTCTTCTGTAATACCGGACATAATTAGGAAAGACAAGAAAGTTGAATTTAGGAAAAAAAACATTTTCCGACGATCACTATCTATCGGAAACAGACACAATACATAAGCAAATTTCGCAGGAATTTAATAACCCATTAAATTGGGACTTCTGTTTTTATTACAAACAAGTCGATAAAGAACTCGATGGAACAAGCAAGCAGCGCTATTATTATTTCTTTACATGTTTTTTTTCTGAACCATTATAAACTCTAGAAAAACTGAATTATTCATCTTTTACCTAAACTACAATGAATTGATACATCTTTTTCTCTTAATTTGTTATTTAGTGTGTACCTAGTAGACATATAAAATATATCAAATTAGAAATTGATCGCGGTAAAATGACTAAGTAATTTGAACTAATATGCAACCAAAACTGTTAATTGATTACACTCCACATTGCACTCTTCATCAATTAACTACACAAAATGTGTCCATTAGCAGTTATGTTTACATACCTACATACACAGATACATTCGTTTTCAATAATGTTGTTTCAGAGCCTGTTTTCTTAAACATTAAGAGGAAATGGAGCGGTCATATTTTGTATGGAAACGTAGTCCCCTGATTCCTCGCTGGATATTACCCGTAGAACAATGATTTTTTACATCAACAATCTAATGATATATTAGCATGTTCCTATGTTTTCCTTTTTTTCATTATTGAATTATTAAAGGAGATATTAACCTTCAAAAACATGAAAAATTGGTAAGTTTTTTCCGTCGTGTTCAAACCTCTAGAAACCAATTTTAGCACAATTATATCAAAATATAAGAACATAGAAACACAGTTATGACATTTTTTAAACATTTAATGAAAAAACATATTTAATCGGTTAAGTTTTGGAGAAGAAATCAGGGGACTACGAAACGTTGTTTTTGAATAATTTTCATAGGTATTTTCGGTCCGAGCTGTAGTTGTTCTTATCGCACTCGACGTTGTCTGGGCAGGTCACGGCGCGACAGCAATAGATTTAGCAAATACCTATTTTGCAATTCCCTCGACCGGCATATTTCCTCTTAAGAGGGCGCACACATTTTTTACGAACGTAATATAAGATCAGGTGGGGGAAGAGAAATTCAGGGGCAGGGCAGGGGTAAGAGGCACCACAGACCATAACTCGTCGAGTTATGAGTGATTATGGTCTGTAGAGCCCTCTTATCCCTGCGTTTCTCTTCCCCCACCTGACCTTAGTGGTTTTGGACCAATGTTTAAAAAATCGTGAAAAATAAAGTAACTCATATTCAGCCATGAAAAAAATATGGTTAGACTAAACATATTCTGTAAATTTACAATAAAATTGTTTCATTTGTAATTACATTAAAATCAATGAGAAAAAAAATAAAGTAATAGTTCAACTTTGAAATTATGTAAAATGATATTTGAATAATAAAAACCAATAATTTGATGCATGTCTCTCCGTTAATCCCCAGTAGACTATATTGTCTATCAGATAATAACAAGTTTATATCGTTTATGGTAAATTTTAATGGAAAATTTTCAAGTGAAAGACAGCTCTGACGCGTATTTTTGTGAAAACCCTTCAACAAATTGGCTAAGTAAAAGAAATCTGTGTTGCTAATAAAATATTTCTTTCCGTTAATCCCTAGAAAAAGAGTTTATTTATATGTTACAGTAGTTTTTCTTTAAAAACTTAAGGATTTATAGCTTTCTAAAGCATTTGAAAATCATCAAAATCACCGAATTTTGTGTGCACGCTCTTAATAGAAAAATTTTAAGTTACAAAGTGTGTTTAAGGGTACTTAGAGCATTGCCTTGATTCTTGATTTAGTAATACCTACCAACCAAAATTAGATCAAGAATTAAGACCATACTGCAAGCTAAGTAAGTTCCTAATACATTCCGCATAACAACACGTGTTGTTTAAGTGACTGAGATGTGTTGCTTAAATTACGCACCGTGAGAACGACCTGTCAACATCCAGAAACTTCAGGTGAAATTGTTTTGTTAGATCGGGACTTGGCGGGTGTCACGAACGTCTTTTTTCGTATCTCCCTAGTGTACTTAAACTTTCAACTGAACTACTTTGTCCTCACCCAGGGTAGGCTTTTTACAGACGAACTGCAGAATGTGAACAGCATATCGACGTATTGACTGCTGCCGCCGACGCGTCGTCGGTTGTCGAGATGTGGCGACGGCTGAAGTAGCTTCTATCGTTCACAACTTGTAGTCCATAACTCGCATTTGTAAAAGCCGTATTGGTACAATGACTTAACATAAATATGTCAGGGTCAACCAGACACGTCTGTATACGTTGGCATAATATGAAGACTGGGTCAGTTTTAGAGCAGATTAGCGTAATCTGCCTTGCGTGATGTCTGCACAAAATAATCTTGCCAAAACTAACGGCCGTGGGCATAGGTCAACCAATAACCAGATTAGTATTTTGCACTGTACAGAACAATATTGACACAATAATAAAATAACCTCAATGCTGAGGACTAAAGTGCTCAAGGCTAAGAAGTAATCTCGTTTATGGCTGCGACTAATTATTCTAGTTCAAAGATGGCATCGCACCGTATTTATTTTAGCGTATTCACGGATTGTATTTATAAATCTAACACTTTTCTAGACCGGCTGTGTCATCAGTTCCATTGTGCCTATTTCATTTCCGCCATTTTAACTAAAGACTGTTGTCAGTAACGAGGTTTAAAATCAAAATGAAGCGTACAGATGTAGTGAGAAACTATTTTCCTTCGTAAATTTTCGGAAAAGTTCGTATTTATCGTATTATTACTTAAAACAATTACAATTATTACTTAAAACTGGATATTTCCATTATGTATTACACGGAATGAATTCCCGACATTTTTAAGCAATAATTACCCCTACGGCATTAAAATGGGAACCGAAGCTATTTGAGAGAGTACGAAATACGAACTTTTCCGAAATTTTACGAAGGAAAATAGTTTCTCACTACATCTGTATTTGTATTTAGTTTATACAGCCAACTCTCTTCGTTTATTCTTTTCTAGTCATGTCATCAAAGTTAACATAGCCTATATACCCAAATAGAGTAGACAGAGCACACGAAGAGTTACATAGTAAAATAATCGCTACCTGTCGTTTTGTGGCTACTACTAGCATATTTTAAGTTTACTCCTCCATGAAAGAGAGTGAACTAACTGAAAACTGAGTGAATAACTGACGTTTAACTAAATCATACCTAAACCTAATCCTGAATCGCTTCTTACAACATCCACAAAAGAAACATAGAGGTGTTATTCTAAGGCCGAGAATACCATAATCAATAATATAACGTGCTTGGAAACTTTTTTATCCGTAGACGTATTACGGTGCCACTTGTGACTTGGGTATTTAATCGAGTATCCATTTTTACATTACCACATTCCCGCCTCCTTCCTAACACCCTTATAAAACGCCTTGCCCTTTAGGTACCGTCGGCGAGGCGAGGCAAAGCACACATTAATACCCAGCTTAGTGCTTTTACCAGCGCGACCTAAATTCTTTAGGCAACAATTTAATAATTTATCCACACACAACATAAGTCCTCTTAATACTTCTCGTTTAACGTCTGTTGGAGGGATTTTACATGCTCCCAGTTCACGTAGTAAGAATCAAGATAGAACATTGTACAAAGAGAATATGATATTACTCGTAGGTTGTTAGATTAGATACTGGAAATACTGTAAAATACCGTTTAAATTGAGCTACAAATTTTGTATTTGCATTTGGGTTCAAAACGCTTATAGGATCACTTTGCTGTCCGTCTCTCTGTCCGTCTGTCTGTCATGAACCTTTTACTCATGAACGCGTGGAGGTATCAAGCTGAAATTTATATCAAATACTCAGGTCTAAAGTTCTTATAATGCTATTATCGCACTGACAGCGGGAGCGGAGCGGTGCGGCGCGCTAGCGTGATGGTGCAAAAACAAACAATAGCTACTTAATTGAAATAAAACAAAATAAGTATTGAAGGGGGGCTTCCACACAAAAAACCTGATTTTTTGCAGGTTTTGATACGGAACCCATCGAGGACAAGTCCGACTTGCTTTCGGCCGGTTTCTTTATACCATAAACATAGGGAAGGTAAAAATAGTAGATTGTTCAACAAGGGACTAAAACAAGCCATAATGTCACGAGATATTTAGACACCCAAGCATAGCGAGGGTGGCTATAGTTCGAGTGTCATTATGGTTGTTTAGTCTCGCGTTAAATACTCTACTTTTCACTTTGAATGCAAGGAAAAAAAACGAAGTTCTTTCTGTTATTTAAAAAATTACAATACTGATTACAACAAAGCTTTCCATGTACAAATATGTTTTAATCTAACCTAAGAAAAATTAAGAAAAAAGCGGTTTTTCTTTTTTTTTACTTTTTTTTTTGTAAAGTGACGCTTTGAATGCTTGCATATTTAGCCAACATATTTTAACTTTAAACTATTTTTAAGCTTATTATTATTACACTATGCATAATAAAATGTGTTAATAATTATTATAATGAAATAAATTATTATTCGTAATCAATAATCGTGTTTTGCGAAATTTAATCACTTTTAAAAGTTTTTTTGGCAGAGTAACAATTACCGCCATTTTTAAAGACGTAGAAATAGCCTCATTGACATTTTTAGGTTATTTTTACGTCTATAAAAATGGCGATAATCCTACGTTCACAAACACGGTGACTGGCTGTTTAAGAGATTTCTAAGGCCAATAAAAAAATATTACTTTAGCCCCTAGAGCTTAAAAAGGAGTTTTAGGCCCGCTATATAGGGACTAAAGAATCACTTTAAGAGCATGAGAAGTGAAAAAAAATGTATACCACGGTAGTCGGGTAGAAACCGCCTATTGTCTATCCTACCTGATCTTCTCTACTGATTTGTAGTATTTAATAATGAACATTTAAATTTGCAACATAAAAAAATCGCTTCACTCCCTGCTTAGTTACGATACACACGCAAACCACGTCAGTGCAACAGAAACGGTACCTATCTGCTGACCCCGCTACCTTACAACACTCAACAAGTTAAATAAACTTTTACAGTCTCGTAATACGTGTCCCAAATCTTAACCAACCGAATCCAATAACGAGAAGTGGGTCAAAATCGACTCCCAAGATTGGGTTACCGTCCAACGGGTAGGTGAAGGTAAATGAAGTCGGGAATGTGAGTAGAGTGAAATCGGCACGTTTTTCACAACAAACCCCGTGTGAAAGAGAATTTATTAACTACAGGGTGAGATCAAAATGGTGATACAGAATAAGTATTTTTTACTTAGTTAGTTAATGCTAGCCATTTCATAGGGGTCTTGGACCATAAGCCCAACAAAAACAGAGACGGGTGGAAATAAAAAGGGGAAACTTTTGCTCAGCAGTGGGACACTCAACAGCTAAAAAAAAACTCAATTGCTTAAAATAAATTAGCGTTTTAAAGTTTGAGGTGTCCATGATATTGAGGTCCATAACATTTCACTTTAACATGAATATCCAAAATTTTATCAAGATACTAAAATAACTCGAACTAATGCATCATATTCTGCAGCATTAACTGAGTAAGAATCACTAGTTTTGTATCACCAATTTTATTACATCCTGTAGTTACGAGTAGTTAACGGAAACAATATAAACTAATAATTAATGAAACCTGTCTGTTAAGTTAAACCCTTACTTCTCACTCAGGGGTGTTTAAGTCAATATTATTAACTCATTTTTATTTGAAGTAAGTAATGTTCTCGACTACGAATTTATTTAACTTTTAAGTCTGTGACTAAAATATCGAAAAATCATGAAATAACGCAATTTTTAACTCAGCGAAAAAGCTCGTTTAAAAGCAATTAAGTTGACTATTGATTGCTTTATACACACCGCCAAACATAATGGAGCCAACGTGTTGCGCAAACATACTATTATGTATACTAGCAGGAAAAAAATGTGACCCATTTATTGTATAAAAAATATTTTCTACGGGGAGTTGAAAAATATATGAACATCTTAGATTTTGTTAGTGTGAAATTACATAAAGTCTTTACTCGTGAAAGAAAATAATTTGAATGATTATTCATTAAGGTATATACCTAATATCTAGAAATCATTGTATGTTTTTATGATGTGCTTACGTCGATACTTTTCAACAATGATAAATTGGTAAAGTAACCGAATTAATGTTCAAAGATTAGTTAATTAGTAGCTCAAAATCCTACAGTTCTCCATTAAAGTAAAAAAATCGTTCTACAGCGCCACTAAAACGTGGTGTAAGATAAAATACTGCTCGAGTTATTTACAATATCTGCCTTACCTGAAACGGCACTGCAAATAGTCCTATAACGATGTCAGCCAACGCCAGATTCGCTATGTAGCAGTTTGTGACGCTCTGCATGCGACGCGACGTGGCGACTACCCACATCACTAGGAAGTTGCCAACGACTGCGAGGACCGATATCGTCCCGTAAAGGAACGATAGCAGCACTATCATGCCGGTAGGCACGTCGTACAACGTTTCTGAAACAATAATGAAATATTGGAAAATGGATTTTAAATTAAATAGAAGCGGCACAACATTAATTGTAACCTGTTTCTAGATTACTAACTGGCATCTACACAAAACGTCCTAAATCGATATCCTCAATCGACTCTACTAATATCTACGGGAGAAATGGAGAGGTGTAACTCAAAACCATACACATTGTGCATTGTATTTCTAAAAATGACCATGTTAGATGCTTTACCACTTATATGTTTAACAAAATGCGTGACAATTTAAATGAAGCTAATCAGTGTTAGGATCATTGAGGATAGAACCTATAGAGTACTAATGTCATCTTGGTTGTTCGGAAATTATTCCGCAAAACAATTGAAGAACTCGCTGTGCTCTTATTGGCCGGCCCAAGATCGCGCTTCACACTAGTGTTGGGCAAGTTTACAAATGTATCGATAATATCGATAT
>BHDV01039230.1:0-18339 GCA_005406045.1 Adoxophyes honmai | reverse complement strand
AAAATGAATATAAATTGAAAAATGCATGTTTACTGTTAATTACCGGTTAAATGTAACACCGCCTGTTTTCAAATTTGAATTTTTGTCGTTTTTACCACACCAACGAATGGAACAGTACGTCATTACGCAAGTATATTAATTTACATCTAGAAATATGAGGAGTTTCACGCAGATCTGTTGTTGGCTCCATACAGTTTCTGTGACAGTGACACTACACGTTAGTATATTGAAATAAACAAACATTTGCGGACCGGGGTTGCGAACATTGTTTCTCTATAGGTTCTATCCTCTATGTTCCGAGGTGACAGGCTACCAACCTGTCACTAAAATACATCTACGTTATGTGGAATAGTCTTCATGGTTTTGTCTATGGTTTGTCGTTTTGTGTGCTCTGGCTATCCCATTTGGGAATACAGGCGTGATGAACTGATGAATGTTCGATATTCGATAACGACGTACCTACAAACAACGGCTAAAATTGCGGCAAATCAAAAATTCCACAAACATTTCCGCATCAGCGTCACAGGCTCGCTCCGCTATCCGCACCGACCGCGTGTTCCGAATTTGAAACAATTTATTTTTTTCATCCAAAATTTAAAAAAAAAACTGGAAAATTCTAAACTAATTACAATATCTATCGAAATCGATTCTTTATTGTGAACATTATAATGCTACTACATGTATAGGATTTTTAATGTATGTACATCATTCATTAGCTTATTGCGTCTAAATGTAGAGTACCTCAGATAAATTATGACACGAATGTAGATAAAGTACAAAAACAAAAAAAAAACAGTGTATCCCAGTAAATCGACTTCAGTCAGAGACCGTTTCTCGAACAATTAATATTAGTCTAATGTAATATAACTATCATTGGATCATCTTTCTTCATACAAAACATGACACAAAACTACGGCTAAAACCTTTTGGAAAACGGGTAGGTACCATTAAAACGACATTTTATTTATTTAAATGCAAACGGTTTTCTTGATAAATGAAAGACTGTAAAACTTACGTGTATACGGATTGCGGCGTTAATGTTTGTCATGTAGTGTTAGTGTGTACATCACGTGACGTGAAAATTAGCACCAGGCTGTACTAATTTGACGATTGGTGGGCATCGGGCAAAAGCGTCTAATTTATCTGAACAAGTAGGCTGACAAAGATAGCATTTCAAGTTAACGTCCTTACTCCAAGAACATTTTATAAAGAAGAAGATCAGTAACCCTTCATATGTCACATATGAAAAATATATTGTAACTCTAGTATTTTTTGCTGTAAAATAAAAAAATAAAACACAGGATCAGTGCTTGTTTTGAAATAGTTGTAATACTTATTTGTATATTTTTTTTATTGCTCGACGAGCATCCCGCGTATCATTAATTTAGTACAAGATTAAAAATATTTATAATAGAAAGGGATTTAAATTGGTACAACCAGTCTAAATTTTGATTAATAAGTGTAGGTTAGGTACCTCTTTAATTAAAACATTCAGACTGAGAGACGAAATTATGTCCAATCAAATATGTAAGGTAAAAGTTTCAATGCTCGACGCCTCAACTCCTTGACACCCATCTGTCACCTGTCTTACTATGAAGGTTGCAAGTGCTAAGTATTGGGACAGTGTCGAGCACAGGAACGTTTACCTTACTGCTTATAACTAGGTATTCAGATGTGTAGCTTTAAATGTCGTGAAACTTTACTGTGTAGTTATTTAACTTATTCGTAAAATATAAAGCTTTAAAGTTTATAATGTTTTAAACTTTCGTGATTCTCACTCATATTTTTATTTACGCGAGACTCAATTGGACGTTTTAAAGCAGAAACGTTCCAACTCACAATTCACGCCTAATTAAAATGACATAAGTTACATACATTTTGACACCTATAAATCATTTTATTTCGGAGTGATATGCGGGTTGGAACGTTTCTGCTAAAATACGTCCAATTATGTTTAAAGTTTATTTCTGTTTATCTTCGTATCTACACTAATATTATAAAGAGGAAAACTTTGTTTGTTTGTTTGTTTGTATGTTTGTTTGTTTGTTTGGTTGTAATGAATAGGCTCAGAAACTACTGGACCCTTTTTGAAAATTCTTGCACCATTCGAAAGCCACATTATCCACGAGTAACATAGGCAATTTTTTTTTGAAAAAAAGAGAATTCCGTAAAAAAAATTGGGTTTAGATACCTACATCTACATCTACACTAATCTACACTATCTACACTAATCTACACTAATATTACAAAGAGGAAAACTTTGTTTGTTTGTTTGTTTGTTTGTTTGTATGTTTGTTTGTTTGGTTGTTATGAATAGGCTCAGAAACTACTGGACCCTTTTTGAAAATTCTTGCACCATTCCAACATTATCCACGATAACATAGGCTAAATTGTTTTTAAAAAAAAAGAGGATTTTGTAAAATATTTGGGTTTAGTTACCTACATCTACACTAATATTATGAAGAGGAAAACTTTGTTTGTTTGTTTGTAATGAATAGGCTCAGAAACTACTGGACCGTTTTTAAAAATTCTTTCACCATTCGAAAGCCACATTATCCACGATTAACATAGGCAAAATTTTATTTTGAAAAAATTTTATTTACTTACTTACTTTAATATTATGAAGAGGAAAACTTTTTTGTTTGTAATGAATATAGGCTCAGAAACCTACGACCCCATAATCCGAAATTTACGCGAACGAAGTCGCGGGCGGAAAGCTAGTTGGATTATATTTTTAACTTTTTATAAAAGAAATCATTTAGAAATCTTGAAAAGAAGTCTTCTAAGAAATTAAGTAACTAGAGATTTCACTCAGAGTCTATCAAGGAATGACGACAGCATTTTTACTGATCTGTAGAGACATTTAAGTGCTATCTTTTCTCGGTGCCCTTAATCCCTTAAGACTCTCAACGATGGGACTTTGTTCGCAATAAAACTGCAATTATGTTTGAAATGTTAAGTAAATCGTTAAAAGTTCCAGAAAATTTAAATGACACACTTTTTTTTACAGAAAGTTTGTCCTCTTACTTAATCTCTTAGGCTTGATGATAAAAAAAATTGCCACGTTACTGAAATTCTGATAAATTTGCAGAAATGCCACTGTTGTTTTAAATAAAATTTACACCGCAGCAATGATCGCATTTATTCCTTTATAGTTTTCAGGATTAGGTTTTTTTTACCGCTATGTAGAAAGGAGTATAATAGTACTAATACAAGTTTATTACACAATTTCTTCCGTCTTACTACTGAAAATAATTAATGTTTTTGACACGGAAACTACGTTTAGATTAGAATACGTTGTTATTAAACTTGTCTTGAGGATTGCCTATTAGATATATTATTTATGAATTTTGCACATGGCGCGTGAACTATCGTCATATACGTGGGTTTCCCTGATTATACCGTTGGATGATTCAGCTAAGTAAAGTCATTATACATACGTATGGGTTATAGGTACGTCACTGGCTGCCGAACTTTTGACTAATATGTCGTTTAATCAAGCAATGGCTCCTAGAGTGTTATACTAGGTGCTTAGCTGTCTATGGCAAGAGCGTCACAGCCAACTTGAGTAGAGGCTTTGCCCTTGGACGGGCATATAAAAACGCGGTAAAAACCGCACCCTATAAGGGCAGCAAAGTCATAATCTAATGAACAAACTAACGGATGGTCTCTTAGTCTATAACCTACGTATAGATTCCAATATTATTGTTTGTCATTGTTGTGCGTGTATATTGTGCCCATCATTTTTGTAAAACTTAACCTGAAATCTGCGCTGGATGTGCCTAGAAGTGATTTTGAGGAAATGATGTTAATCCTCAAAAGTAGAACAAAGATAAAGAAAGAACAACTTCACGATATATCACAAAAATATTTGTATTCTGTGTTTGCAAAAGCAGAGGACAAGATTGCAGTGATAGTGTTGTTTGTTGTAACATTAGTAACTCTACTATATTTCTACAACGTTTTTAGAAACCATTCGTCTAATCTATATAGCTGTACAAACTAGGATCGCGGCCAAAGACTTGCTTACTGCATGGTAGCAGCTGGTATACAAAGACCGACTTCTTGAGCCGTGCATTAGAAATCTAAACAAACCTGGTGCTATACGATCTACGGTATAAGTGGTGTTGTTTATCTTAGATAATAGGATTTGAGACAACAGATGAGAATATTTACGACACACTATTTCAGTTCCGTATTTTAATTACTTAAGCCTAATGAAATAAACGAAACAAATACTCTTGTATGACTATCATTTAATTGTTATTTACGTTGTGTTTTACGACTATTTGAAACCTATTTAGTTATTTACTGGCACCGTCCTAATTCCCAGCCAAGTTTACTTTCTTGCTCGATTGCTTTGCTAGTTTAGCGAAGTTTATTCAGGAATATTCAAGCGTTTTGTTCCATTCGTAAAAGTTGTGCGGCCAGAGTTTCGGATTCCACTGTTTACCGACAGATAATTCCCTTAAATGCCCTAGCTACAGAAACAAAAGGAATCGTGGGAAAACTAACACATTGGCTGTAATTGAAGTTCACCCCTGTCAAGGTTGGCTGGTATTGGTGCCAATTAACACCGAAAATACCTTTTCCGGCTAACTATATTGGGTATTATCTCCACCACCGCATTTTTGTCTACCTATTTACTGAAAACTTCCAGAAAAGTCTTCTCGATGTATCAGAAAAAGTTTGTCATGCGGCAAATATTCAGGTTTAATACTTGAAGAGTGTTAGGAAGTTGATTCCAACTTAGCTGTTAGGGCCTGGCCACATGTCCACGACACGACGTCGTAGTCGTAAACCGACACGATTTTTGTCGTGAAAATCCACGACGCGCGTCGTGAAATTTTCCGACCACTGCACCCGGGCACCGACGTCGTGTCGGAGCGCGACACGATTTTTGTCGTGAAAATCTACGACGCGCGTCGTGATATCTTAGGATCGCTGCAAGCACAGAAGCTTGCAAATGTTTAGGTAAGAAAATAGTGTAAGGAATGTGATTGGAGAATATCGATATCGATACATTGTTCTGTTTGTATCTTTAAACTAACAAAACTACGTAACTAGTTGATGCAGTTGTAATCTGCGACGTTAAAGACCACTTACCGCGGTTAGAAAGTTAAAAGATTACCGAAATGATTAAGCACAACACATTTATAAAAGTAACATTGCTTGTAATTTTTCTAATAACATACCTACATACATACAATACATATTCTCACGCCTGTATTCCCAAGAGGGGTAGGCAGAGCACATGAATTGAAAAATCCAGTGCCACGTTTAGCAATTACTTAGTAACCAGATGGTTAAACGTGATATTGCAGTGATAGGTTGCTAGCCCATCGCCCACAATACACCAACCCTTTCCCAGAGTCGACTCTTACGACACCCACGGGAAGAAAGGGGGAGGTGCTATTCTAACCCGGCACCACACGGGAAATAATATTTTTTCTAATAATTTTCAATTAAATAAACGATAGTAGCCAAAATGCGCTAGAAGTGGCCACGAAACGTGAAATAGTCATGGTCTGTCCACCGCTTTTGGGAACACAGGCGTAATTTATGTATTAATTTAAACACTAGAACTAATATTTTCCCGCTAAAACACATGTCTAAACCACCAGATCTAGTGGAAATTGCACTAAGTTGGCAACACTGCACCGCACCGGCATTACTACCTACGATGTCCGGTGCAGTGGTCGGAAAATTTCCACGACGCGCGTCGTGGATTTTCACGACAAAAATCGTGTCGCGCTCCGACACGACGTCGGTGGCGGGTGCAGCGGTCGGAAAATTTCACGACGCGCGTCGTGGATTTTCATGACAAAAATCGTGTCGGTTTACGACTACGACGTCGTGTCGTGGACATGTGGCCAGGCCCGTCGATATGTAACGGGACCCATTTACGAGAAAATGTATTAAGAGGGCGCACACATTTTTTACGAACGTAATATAAGATCAGGTGGGGGAAGAGAAATTCAGGGGCAGGGCAGGGGTAAGAGGCACCACAGACCATAACTCGTCGAGTTATGAGTGATTATGGTCTGTAGAGCCCTCTTATCCCTGCGTTTCTCTTCCCCCACCTGACCTTAGTGGTTTTGGACCAATGTTTAAAAAATCGTGAAATGTAAATTAACTCATATTTAGCCATGAAAAAAATATGGTTAGACTAAACATTTTCTGTAAATTTACAATAAAATTGTTTCATTTGTAATTACATTAAAATCAATGAGAAAAAAAATAAAGTAATGGTTCAACTTTGAAATTATGTAAAATGATATTTGAATAATAAAAACCAATAATTTGATTCATGTTACACCGTTATTCCCCAGTAGACTATATTGTCTATCAGATACTAACAAGTTTATATCGTTTATGGTAAATTTTAATGGAAAATTTTCAAGTGAAAGACAGCTCTGACGCGTATTTTTGTGAAAACCCTTCAACAAATTGGCTAAGTAAATCTAAGCTATTATTGGCTAAGTAAGTAATCTGTGTGGCTAATAAAATATTTTTTTCCGTTAATCCCTAGAAAAAGAGTTTATTTATATGTTACAGTAGTTTTTCTTTAAAAACTTAAGGATTTATAGCTTTCTAAAGCATTTGAAAAACATCAAAATTATCGAATTTTGTTTGCACGCTCTTAAGGCTTAGCGGTTTTTTCTTATAGGTAAAAGAAAATAATTATGGTTTAGTTTTGTATTAACAGGAACTCGAACATTATGTTACTTAGTTCATTTGCGCTATGAAAACTAATATAATTATAGGCTTAAACCGAAACAGAGTTGATGTGCCATTATCACGTTGTTAATTTTGAAACACAATAGTCGTAAATATTTTCTTGTAAAATTCATTAAACGTGTAGGCATATAACGCCTGTATTCTCAAATGGGGTAGGCAAAGCACAGAAGTCACATGTGTCGCTTAACGCATACTTTAAGCTTAACTTTAGGTTTAGAGCTATATGGATGAGAGAAGTACAATAGTGACAGGTTGGTAGCCTGTCACGTAGCGCTGTGTAAAAATTAAGGAAATATGAAAAGCTCTTAGAATAACATTTTCATCACACTTACTCAATGCTTATCAATGGTGTTATTACAAGCGCGTATCCTATAGGAATAGGACAAAGGCGTAACTAGTAACCGCGGGAGTTATCTTTACACCCCAAGGGAGTTATAGCTTTAGTTTTAAATTTGCAAACGTTTGTATAGATACGTTAGTTCAGACTAAGGAGGTTACAAGTTTAAAAATAAAAAATCAACTATTAAAACTTGAGTAGGGTGACCGCACCCTATAGCTAAGAAAGATAAGCTAATAAAGAGTATGTAAACCATGCGACAAATATCAAATTTTAAAAGTAGAATGTCTATTCGTACACGTTACTCACACATACAACAGGTGACTTACCTAAGCTTTTCACCTATAGTAATATCCGCTTTACGGCCTTAATTTCACAATGTACTATAAATGGCCTCAACACCCAGAAGATGACACCCATCTATCACCGGGCTTACTATGACATAAGGTTGCAAGTGCCATGTATTGGGTCAGTGTCGAGCACAGGGACGTTTACCTTAATGCTTTTGTTCAGCCGTTTCGTATGAGGAAAATGTTAATGGGATTCAGTAAAGAAACTCGATCATTTTGACTTGACTCCTTATGACGTTAGCACAATATTGTTTTATAATATGTATTATCAAATTAAGCGTTGTCATCACCTGCAGTGTTAGGTATTCTCTTACGTAACAAGAATCTATACTTGTTGAGCTATTATTTTTTCTATACTACATGACGCCAATTTTTGACACCTCGCCTTTTCCCCCGTCGAGTTTAGTTTGGTCCGTTAAAGAATTTAACACCACTGGCACCAAAAATAACTGATCAATATTTAAATTTTTAGATATTTAATTTAATTTACCTAGGGTGGAGTCACCAGTAGTGGACAAAGAACCAGTAATGGACAATGACTCTTATTTACTACGTGGGTAGGTAGGTAGGAAAAGTCATTTGTTTTACAACAATCAATTCACAACTCTATGATCTTTAAATTATGAATGAAGTGTCCGTCACTGGTGCTTGTCAGCTTAAACCGTCCATAACTGGTGCCGTCACCCTAAATAGCCATTAAAAAATGATCACCGGAATACGGATGTCACCGGGATTAGGTAATATTGAGGTGAAGGATGGTTATTTTTAGGCAAGTTTCTATTTCAATCATTGATGGAAGCATTAGTTTAATGACTACTTAACCATTTTACTGCTTGCTTTACTCCTCATAAATAAAACTAATAACAGTAAACGATACGAAATGTAGCTATCTTTGTTTAGTTTTATTTATTTATCAAGCAAAATTTAAATAGAAGTATGAGCGTTCAAGTAATAATGTGGTTTTCTAAACGGTTAGTTCATGCTTATCTAAATTATTACATACTAGCTTTCCGCCCGCGGCTTAGCCCGCGTGGAACTCGGTTATATTGCGGTATAAAGCACAACTATAAGAAAACTTCTCGTTTTAAACGACACACAGCGCCATCGATCTATCATCTATCGATCGATATCGATCTATCATCGATTGATATCGATCTATCAAGCAAACTATATTTTTGTTTTCCTTCGGGAACATACATTTTTTCGGGATAAAAAGTACCCTATTATTTAATCCGGACTTCTATCTTTATGTCTGCAAAATTTCAAAGCAATCGGTTCAGTAGTTACGGCGTGAAAGCGGAACAAACAAACAAACAAACTCACTTTCTGACTTATAATATTAGTAAGGATATTGGGTATGCGTTAGGCGACAGACTATAGCATCCTATCACTATTGTACCCATCAACTTAATGCCTGAAAATATGCTTGAAGTAGCTGCGGAACGTGAAATAGTCATATCATGGTTCTGATTATGTAACGTTTCGTATGCTCTACCTACTCCATTTGAGAATACAGGCGTTATGTATGTATGTATCAATTGAATAAAAGCAACTAAAATAACATCACATATTTTTGCTGTCCGTAGTAACTGTCCCTTTGCGGTAAGGTTACCCTGAACACAATACGGTTTAAGCAAAACAATCTAAAGAAGGGTTTTATATTAAATCGAATCAACCGCGGAATCGATCTCAAATCTTTGAATAGTGAACAGTGGCCAAAGTTTCCTTTGTGGTAGATTGTTTGCTAACGTAAAATGGAAACAACTGAACAATCCTCCAGTGGATTAAAATATTTTTGGTGAAACTTTTTTCGGACCCTGATTACTGATATAGCCTTTCAGCTATTTTTCACGAAAATGTGCCTCTATTTTTTAAGAGAGATTCTTGATAGCAAATTTATTTTTATTCAAAATGAAACTTAAGTACTTTTTTTCAAATAACATTAAAAACTTAGCAGCATTATGAACAGTAGAATTTTTGCATAGTAAAATAACTTACCTAGAATCCATTGTTAGGAAAGAAGAGGTCACGACGGAAAGCTGGATAGCGACGGCTGATAAGAGGAAGATCCTTTGTTCTTGGCCCAGCGAGGCCTTTCACGGCCCACGGTGATAACACACAAGGCACACACGAGCCACGAAGCCCGGTACTGACTTACAGCTTATTTACAGAGCGATTAGCACGATTATACTCACTACTGGAGTTGACATTGCACACTAACAGATTTTTCAACCTTGCCACTTCATGAAGAAATTATTTGTGCAAACTTTAAAATTTTATATATCACTCGTATGCGCACATGGACCACTTAGCGTTGGACGTATTTATTCACTTTGAAAGATCACATTTTGTTGCTGCTAAATGGCATTTTAGTTTCTTTTACATGTAACACTAACACTTATCACTTATTTTGCTCACTTGTTAGCAATTTTGTTATTCTTTATAATAGTCATAAATATAATAATAAAAGGAAATAAATCACGGAAGTAGTCTCAAACTCGTGTTGTAGATTTATTGTGCTAGGGGCGAAATAAGACATTGTTTAGCACATGTTGCGAGAGTTTACGTCGCGTTTGGGCGGGAGCGCGCGACTGAAAGTTTTCAGTTTCAGGCTGCGGACGGCGGCTCGGCGGATGCGGTGTGCCGCGTCGCTGTGTCGGCCGCGACTGCCGTTCTCTTAATCATACACCCACCCTTTAGCCAACAACATTGCTAAAAATCCCATCGAGGAACTCATTATGTTTTTTAATGACGTTGTCTACTAGCCCCTTTCATGAAGTTTGACTCTAATTACTTTGTTCTTGTCTAATTATTCGGGAACTGTTTTGTGAAAACTTTGTTGGTTTCGAATTTTGTTACAAAATATTAAATTGAACAATTAATTTTTGCTGTGACAAAAACTCAAGGTATTCGTAAAGTTAATTGAGCAAAAACGCTTTGTTCCCAGTTTGGTGATAAACAGAGACGAGAAAAGACTCGTTTGAGATTAAAATCTAATTGTAGACTATTATATCCTATTTGACATAAAATGTTAATGTACATAACTGCAAAAATAATCATCGATTTAATCCTCTCATAAATACATATTTGTTTTTATTTCGTGTCTCTGGTGTGGTATGGGACATATTTATGGAATGTTATGTATAGCTATGTTTTACACTAGACTGTAACCACATAATTATAATATCGCAAATATTTAAAGGCTTATCTATTAAAATTTAACAGTTTTAGTAAAAGAACTAAAAAGTTTTGTTACTGTTTTGTTTTAAAATTTCCGCGTAGAGTCTGATTTCACCATATTGTCTTCTGTGGATGTCGTGTGGTTCACCTTGCGTCTTCCTCTGACGCATGCCTGTGCAACCACAGCGCATGCGCTGAAACTAGATCCGTCCTCAATGAAGACGCGCTGGTGGCATGCGCTGTTGTTGGTGGTTGCACGGGCATGCGTCAGAGGTAGTTGCAAGGTGAACGTGAAAGCGTACTGGTGTGGACTTAGCTATTATAAACCTTATTTTTGTGATAGCGAGTAGGTATGGGTATGGGTGTAGGTAGGTGTGGGTGGCTTTGATATTTTACATTCCAATAAAAAACCACATACATACATCACGCCTGTATTCCCAAATGGAGTAGGTAGAGCATGTGAAACGCTACATAGACAAAACCATGTCTATTTCACGCTTCATGATCACTTCTAGCAAATCCGACACCACACGGACGCACAAAAAAAACGGTTTCCACGGTTTTGCATTCGTTGGAAAGGTCTCGGGCTCCATGAAGTTTATACCGCAATATAACCGAATTCCACGCGGGCGAAGCCGCGGGCGGAAAGCTAGTTGAGTATAAGTAAAAATAATTGAGTAAAAGTACTCACTAAATAATTAGTACTGATAGTTTATCTCGCGTGTATCTCTACTCGCGCTCTGTAGTGCTAGGGGGACAGACACACAGACATTTTGCTGATGACGAGGACCTCACTCGTCGGAGCGAGGATACAGCAAAAGCAAGGCAAAGCAGCTATGTGCGTACTGTGGTATCCCGGCGTGGCTGGTGGGATAGCCGGTAGAATAGGGTGGACGACTAAAAGAAAAACTATTTAGTCCGTCAGATGGTTTACCAAAACATATTACATATACATACATACATACATACATACATACATATTCTCACGCCTGTATTCCCATGAGGGGTAGGCAGAGCACATGAATTCAAAAATCCAGTGCCACGTTCAGCAAATTCAGGGCAACCAGATGGTTAAACGTGATATTGCGGTGACAGGTTGCTAGCCCATCGCCCACAATACACTAACCCTTTCCCAGAGTCGACTCTTACGACACCCACGGGAAGAAAGGGGGGAGGTGCCATTCTAACCCGGCACCACACGGGACGTATTACATATGTATTTTTTTATTTTATTTGACGACCAAATAATGACGATAAAGCCAAAGATACATTAGGGGACAAATGTGCCGCGACACGTGTATACGCGGATATAAGTCGCGCAACATGTCGAGCGAAGTCCGGCGACGTCATGCTACTTCGCTCGACATGTCGCGCGACACGGTCGTGTCGCGGCACATTTGTCCCCTAATTTATCCGTGGCTTAATACGGCGCTTAAAAGTTTCACGTGACGTCACTATATGGTACCATTTTTACCTAGGCGAGATATCACTAGCCCCCACTCTGGAAGTGTCGTGATCTTCACGACGAAGGATTCCACGCATTCCACATTCAGCGAGTACAATCTTTATTGCCAGCTGATCATCAATTGCGGGTTGATTTTTTCCAAACAATGCTGAGAAGAGAGCAAGAGGATCCTGGGTTTTTTAATAAAATCCTGTGGACTGACGAGTCACGGTTTGAGAGAGTTGGAATATTCATAATCTCCATACGTGGGCAATCGAAAATCCACACGAAGCGAGAGCCTCTCAATTCCAACACCGTTTCAGTGTGAACATGTGGTCTGGAATCCTCAATGGTGAACTTATCGGTCCGTTTGAACTGCCGTCGAGACTTAATGGAGAAACGTACAAACATTTCTTACAAAATGATCTACCACTGTTGCTAGAAGACGTCGATTTGGAACTAAGACGCACAATGGTGTTTCAGAATGACGGTGCGCCATGTCACTTCGCAACACAAGTTCGACATCATCTTGATGAAACGTACCATAACAGGTGGATCGGACGCAATGGACCAATCAGATGGCCACCGCGCTCTCCTGATCTCAATCCCATCGATTATTTCATCTGGGGCTACTACAAAGAAACCACATACGCCCGAGAATGCACGAGCGAAGAAGAGCTTAGAAGAAAAATTAAAGAAGCCGAAAGAGTGGTTAGGGCGAATAGTGAAGCCTTCAGAAATTTAAAGAATAATTTCTTACGCAGGTGCAGATTGTGCATTGCGGTTGGAGGGGGGCATTTTGAAAACCGAATGTAAAAAACTGAATTTTTCACTACAATAATCTTTGTTTTATTTAATCAATTTTTCCTTTCTTCGATGGCTGATTTCTACTTAGGATGAAGCCATTTGGGAACTACGAAATAGCCTTTTCAGTTTTTTAAATTTTGAAGTCGAAAATTTAAATAATTTTTACCATAATTTTTCATCTTCATGCGATGCGAAAAACCTAAAAATCAAACAACCTTTCAAATTATGTAAATTACAACTTTTCTGGAGTTATTTTTCATTAGTTGACAAATTAATTAATTCCACTTCGCTGTCTTTGATGGATGATTTCAACGAAAAATAGCCAATAAAGTACTATTTGTTTAATATTATTATGAAAGCTGAAAGTCTAGCGCATTTTGTGAAGCTACTTAGAAACTAAGAAAAGGCCAATTTAGATTTTTAATTTGAAATCGAAAATTTGAATGAAAACTCACTTAACACGAACTCTCAACTTCAGGTCTTTTTTTCAGTAACTTCCATCAAAGCTATGAAACTGTTTATTTTTTACGTAAATGTACAGTTTATTAGAAAATAAGCGCCAAAAAAAAAATTCAAAAAAACCTTCAACTTTTAAAGAAAAAAATTTTTGAAACCGATCCAGTCACAATTTCCCAAAAAATCATTTAAAAAATCATAACTCGAAAACTATTAACAATCGTAATACATACATAGGGGTGATTCAGATACCTCTCAACATGAGGCACCTAAAAAAAATTTTTGGACGTCACTTTTCTGGCCACCCTGTATAATCTTTGTTGATGTTTCATTATACATTAAACAACCGTGAGACTCACTCATGTTGAAAAATTATCGGATAACGCACGTTTAATAAATCGAGTTTAGCTCGACATGACAATGTTTCGGACTAATTCGTAGCCCTTCATCTAGGAGCACGAGCAGTCGCGCGAAGAGAGCCGAGGCGCGCAGTTCGCGTTTGGCAGCAGCAGCTGCCGCGGCTCCTAGATGAAGAGCTACGAATTAGTCCGAAACATGTCGAGCTCAACTCGATTTATTAAACGTGAGTTATCCGATAATTTTTCAACATTTTTGTTGATGTTTAGTTAAGTATCTGATAAACCAAAAACCACGTCTCGTATTTTTCCGTAATCTAACTGACGGACTAATTAGATTTTCATATTTTTAACCCAGTCGACATCCCTATTACTGTAACCACTTAACGTCAGGTAGCCCATCATCATCATCTCAGCCATAGAACCTACATTGCTAAACATTAGGTCTCCCCTATTTCTATTGTATGCCTTATGGTACGAAAAAACAAATTATAAAATATTTTCCCCTGAAATTACTGAATATTTAAAATGAACAGGTACAAAATTCTGAACAAGTTTAGTGTTCATCTAATTTTTTTGTCAAAGTCGTGCCCAAAATAGTCCTACGCAAATATATGTATAGGTATTAAAGATGGCGGGAAGTAACCCGTGATTGCAGCGGCGGGGCACATGATGAAAGGATTGCGTATGGAACAGATATTTATTAGCTGGTTCGGTTTTGCCCCGCGTCCTAAATTCCCCCATCGCCCCGTTATGAAAAGGGAACTGTTATACATATAAAAGGCTATTTGTTCGTCGTCGTTGTCCGTAGCACTTATTTGAAACGCTTGTTTAAAAGACTGGCTAAACTAAATTACAGGTGTAGTGTACGCAAACTTTTTAAATCATCTAGTATTCACGTAATTGTAAATGCCTAATTAAACTTTATCGTTTCTTAATCTTTGTCGTTATCATAATATAAAATTGCAATTTTGTTAGTTGTCAAAGTGACTCACTGAACAAAAATTTGTTTGCAATATGAAATTCAAGAACAAGTTGTCAGAAAAAGCGTATTTTAATTCTTTCATAAACAGTCTGTTCAATGCAACTGCAATTAATAAGTCTAAGGAAAATTGAAAGGTTTTCAGCATCAAAGAAAAAACTTACGTCCTGTATTTACATTAATGAGGAATAACGTTGAATTATTTCCCTTCTCTCATTAATTCAGGCTTTGATAAAGAATATTACAACTCTGCAATATTTCAGTAAACACAGAAAAAAAAACTTCTCATGAATTACACAAGACTTTTGTAGATAAGAGATTCGTTACTCTTCCAGAGAAAGTTCATACCAATTTATGGGCATATGAATAATTATGCTCATAAATTAGAACATCATACTATAATGTTAATGAGAATTCTGTAGAGCATGTTACGCTATTATAAAAGCTCACGAAATATCCAGAAGTCCACAGTTTGGTTCAATAAATTTTAAATAGACAGGAAAAATGGAACCCCTATAATCACTTTGTTGTCCATCCGGTTGTCTGTCACGACCTTTTTTCTCAGAAACGCGTATAGGTCTCAACCTAACCTAACCTATGTAAAGTTTAATTATATAAAATACTCTGGTTTGCTGTTCCTTAGTGCTGTAAAATCAAGTTTCCAAGTCAACTCAATCAAAGGGTACAGCCGTTTATGTCGCAAATTTCCACAAACTTTCGACACTCGCAAGGGAATCAAAACCTACAGGGTACGAAGCAACGTCAAAAAACAACAACCAACAACGTCAGATAGAGAGGCACTAGCTTTTGCCCGCGACTTCGTCCGCGCTTAAGTATTTATGTAATTACGGGCGACGCTACTTTCTAGCAAACGAATAATTGGTCTGTAAGTTTAATATCTGATTGTATATTAATTATAGTATAACTAGAACCCGGTTACACAATGATCTTCACAGAACCGGTTAGTGGAAATAAAACCTTAGTGATAAATCGTGGTCGAAATCGAAGCCTGCGGGTAGTATGTTTTTATAATATTACTAGCTTTCCGCCCGCGGCTCCGCCCGCGTGGAACTCGGTTATATTGCGGTATAAAGCACAACTATAAGAAAACTTCTCGTTTCAAACGACACACGGCGCCATCGATCTATCATCTATCGATCGGTTATCGATTGATATCGATCTATCGTCGATCGATGTCGATCTATCAAGCAAACTATATTTTTGTTTTCCCTCGGGAACATCAATTTTTTCCGGGATAAAAAGTAGCCTATGTCACTCTCCGTGCCCTAAACTATCTCTACCTAAAAAATCACGTCAATCCATCGCTCCGTTTAGCCGTGAAAGACGGACAAACAAACAAACAAACAAACAAACAAACAAACACACTTTCACATTTATATATTGGTAAGGATTGTAAAGTGACACCCGCCATTTTGACTCTCACATCCGTACCAATATATAAATGTGAAAGTGTGTTTGTTTGTTTGTTTGTTTGTCCGTCTTTCACGGCTAAACGGAGCGATGAATTGACATGATTTTTCAGGTAGAGATAGTTTAGGGCATGGAGAGTGACATAGGCTACTTTTTGTCTCTTCAAAACCCCCCATTTCCCTAAAGTGAGGAGTGGAAGTTTTCAATGTAGAAAGCTATAAAATTGGTATGTGTGCTATCTGTTCTGTGATACCCCGAATTTGACGCGAGCGGAGCCGCGGGCAAAAGCTAGTAATAATTATACTCATAATCAATTTGTTAATTATGATAACAATGTACCAAATGCATTTAGTTTACTCATGTACCTACTGGCAAACCATAGATTTGCGGTGAATAACTTATACTAGACTACGAGAGGTAATATTACTAACGGTAAAAAAAACTTTGCAATTGTATAACTGCCTAACACGTTCAAGACATTTTAATTGTTCATAATTTTAGTTATATCTAATACTTACTTGGAGCAAAGTACTGTGTTCCATTTAACCCACCTATTTTAAGCCATTCTCTAAATCATCCCGGACAATTTTATCCCCAGATTTTCACGTATAATTTTATGTATTTTTTAGAAATTATTTCGAACAGTATTTTAGTGAAAAGTATAAGGAAGTAACAAGTTTAGTGGCCTTCACTCAGTGCCACAAATGCACATTGAATACTGATTCTCTTTTCGAGGACCTGGCAATGAATGCAAATCGATGAGCCGCTGGCGCTGAATTGACAAAATATATAAAAAATTTGCTTTAGGAAATGAAATCGGTCTTGTAATAATTCACAGATCCAATTTAGCCCCTCAGAAACTTTTTCGTGAAACTTCAGATCAAAACAAGACTTACGAATGTTCGTAAATAGAGATTCAACATGTCCGTCATTTTAGTTGTCAACCCGTGAAATTGATGCGACAATAGAACGTAATAAAGTTAGCACAAAGTGGTTGGATTGAACGCACCCTTCCGATTTCGATGAATGCGAGCACATTTGACTGAATGGGATCTCCCAAGATCGAGAGGAATTGTAAGCTGATTATTTCGGCCCTTTTAATCTGGACAACCAGATTGAGGGGTACTATTTATGTTCACGATAGTTGACGTAGAGTTACACAGTTCCAATTCACTTAGGTACTCTTAGACGACGTACCAGTAATTGCGAGCTCTCTAGAATCTACTCTGGTATGATCAAGCTAAATAAATTCAATTCCTGGTGTTTCGCCAGGTCTCAATTTTTATTTCGGAACCTACGCAGTCGATTGTAGGGCACCAATACAGAGGCTTTTAACCTCCTAACAACACTCCAATCTCACAAATCTGATGACATATAAAAGCTTTGCGTTAATGGTTTTTATTACGTCAGGTATTTGGAGGGTATGAACGAAAACTCTCCATCCATACATACATACATACATACATATTCTCACGCCTGTATTCCCAAGAGGGGTAGGCAGAGCACATGAATTCAAAAATCCAGTGCCACGTTTAGCATTTTCAGGGTAATCAGATGGTTAAACGTGATATTGCAGTGACAGGTTGCTAGCCCATCGCCCACAATACACTAACCCTTTCCCAGAGTCGACTCTTACGACACCCACGGGAAGAAAGGGGGAGGTGCTATTCTAACCCGGCACCACACGGGGAATCCATTCAATTTTTAAATAAGAATAATGTCAGTATTAGTACTACTGTACTGAATGATGAAAATATTGCGTATATTTAATACAGATCACGCGCTTTCACAATAAATAGGTGCTTTATTTTCATTTCCTCGCCGCAGTATTGGCTTCAGTTCAATAAAGTTTGGAGCTAAGTATCAAAACTTAAAGATATCTCCAATAAAAGTTTGAGGAAATAAACAAAGCGAAGCGAATTCGACCTTTTACGACATTGACGAGGGCAGAACCCGCATAGCTTTAGCAACGTGATACGAGTTAATCTATAAAAATATAGTGAAAACATCAAAATTCTTTTCAATAGTGTGTACTAAGTATTAGAGTCGACTCTGGGAAAGGGTTAGTGTATTGTGGGCGATGGGCTAGCAACTTGTCACTGCAATATCACGTTTAACCATCTGGTTACCCTGAAATTGTGAAACGTGGCACTGGATTTTTAAATTCATGTGCTGTTAGCGTTATAATGGCGGGACCACGACCTGGATTTACTCAATTCATATTGCAGTATTTAGTACCAAATTTGTACTATTTG
>BHDV01039153.1:50502-87630 GCA_005406045.1 Adoxophyes honmai | reverse complement strand
TCGTTAGAGCCGTTTCCGAGATAGCTGGTATATATTTATAAATATATATACAAGAATTGCTCGTTTAAAGGTATAGGATAATAATTGTGGTTCTGGTTACATGGTAGGGGTGTGCAGACTATACTTATGTAAATATGTTGTAAGAGTTTTGAGTGAGTTTCCAAAGAGACAAATATAAGGTTATTAGCTAGAAAAGCAAATAATACCTCACGGTATTGAAACACAATATTGTACGAATTAGTTAATATTTGGATATTTTGATGTCGGTTTAATGTAATATTTCGTGTGCTCTGCCTACCCCATTTAGGAGAACAGGCGTGATGTTTATATATTATTTCGGTGTGTAAGTATGATATCGATTTATAGCACAGATAAAACGTCCGATACTATTATGATAACATATGAAGTAAACAAAAATAAATTCTCCTCCATTAGAATACCAATAAAATAAATATTAACCTCATGCCGTATATGTAAAGAGAAACCATCAATGCAAATAATCTGCATAACAATCTTCCTTGACCACATAACAATATCCTTAAAAATACATAAACATCTCCCCTGTTTTCCTGTATGAGGTAGACACAGCACACAAAACATTACATAAATAAAACAATGACTATTTCAAGATACGTAGCCACTTCAAGCACAATTTTAGATACATACAAGGTCAGATAATAAGGGTATAATAGCAACAGGTTTCTAGCACGTAGCCTAGGTTGACAGAAAGTATAAAAAATTAAAACATTAAAATATATTGGTGCATCCCTTATTCATTTTTTTACATTTGCTTAAGTACTTAAATTGACACCTTAACCTATTCCCTAAGTCACCTCTAACGACATCCACGGAAGAAATGGAGAGGTTTCATTCTAAACCCGACACCACATACTACTCTATTAAAATACATGAAAAAAAAAGGATATTCACGTTTCTTTCGACACTTTCTGCACTTGTTAAACAACATACTATAAACAGCAAATCACGTAACTTCATACACACTGCACATTTTGCGATATAATGAGATGCTACGTGTGGACGGTAGAAGTGCTCACTGCTGTGTGCGGTACCTACTCACACAAACAGAACCATTACTATGTGTTGTCACTGACAGTAGTCACTCGCGACTTTGTAAAATAATGCAATATTTTTTTTTGTAAGTATTGAGTTTTTTTGGTGTGGGATTAAGGCCATTATTTTGTAAAAGTTACCTTTTTTGCTTTTTATAAAAAAAACTCCTAAGACTCAAGAGCTCAATAGTTTTCGTTGCATTTTCATACATGTTTTATACAGACGCTTAAAAAACGAAAAGGTATCAGCGAATTGATAGTAAGTTTGCCGAATAATCAAATTTAGCTTATTTTCACCGTGTAGTCAACTTGGCACCCGAAAAAAATGTCGCTTATTTTGCTTTCACAAGCCTAAAATACCTAAACCTATTTCCTTAAACGCCTCTTACGACTTCACGGCCCACACGAATACATGGATTTTTTTGAACTTTCCGGTGCGAAATTGCGGTTCCATGGTAGTGGTAAACGTTGACGCGTCAATCATCGCGCGACTGAGATAATGTGTGTTTATCTGCGTAATACCTGTGTAATCTATCTGTCGGATGCGAACCGTAGTATAGTAATCCTTGAATCATGTCCAGGTTTACCTGTGCGTACGCATGCCGTACTATTTTTGCAAAAAGTTGCAAGTTTCGATTTTTTTTAACCTTGGAAAGTATTTTGTTGTGTAAGACTTCAGTTACGCTACTTTTTACAAGCTTTTTTTTAACTTCACTTTTGTATGTTCATGCTAGAACATAGTTTTTTTTTTTTTTTTTTTCGATACAATACTATATTTCTAATCATTGCGAAAGTCGCCGTCATCGGAACGATGAGGAGGACTGTTATTATTATGTTTACAAAATCTTGCAAGGAAGATTTGAACCACTTCCAATAGACTGATCGAACTGAAACTTGATATATCTACCTACGTAACCTGGATGACAATACAATATTCCGGTAGTGGACTTCTGGTGGCCCAGCCACGGAGGGAACTCTTCAACAGTTGGTCTGAATAAAGTACAGTTGGCAAAAAACGATTGAAAAAGGTTTTTTCGTTAGTAAGCTTATATTATCTAAATTAGCATGACTTTGAGGAGAAAAAACATAAAATTGTGCTTGGAGTAGGTGTTTGGGTTTTCCAACCCGAAACCACACTTGCTAATTTGAATATCCTTTATCTCTCTGTCGTTAGGACATTTCGCGTTTGCTACCAATTCATCATTATTATCAGTATGAGTGTTCAAGTGCGTAACTTATCTATAGATCATAATCTATCGACTTCTTGCGCATAACGCATTGAATTCCGAGCACTTGTTATTCCGTGTAATTTTGATGCCGAAAGGGGTCAATGGCAATGAAGGAGTTAATCATATATTTAAATTCGCTTACTCAACTTGCGTTGTTCGATAAAGAAAGCTATGAGTAATAAAGAACTACGGATATCTCGTGTACTAACCTAAAGATTATGCTAGAAATGGTTGCAAAACGTGACATAGTCTTGTTTTTTATGCAACGTTTCGTGTGCTCTGCCTACCCCATTTGGGAATACAGGCGTGCTGTATGTATGTATGTATGTATGTATGTATGTATGTAATGCAATGAGATACGAGGTTGAGTAAGTAAAGCGCAGATATAACTACTTTGTGACTCTGTCTTCAATACGTCTACTCATTACAAGTTGGTGAATCGAGCTCTAAAATAAGTATTACAGTATATTCATATGTCTAATAAAATATATACATATGAGTGAATGAATCAGTGAATGTGATGAGAAGTTACAGTATTATTACGAAGGGTGTATTTTACAGGTATAAAATGTTCAAATTTCCATTCGACAAGGGAATGACTTTGGATAGTGTTATGCAGAATGATAACAGTTTCATTTAGCAATAAAAAAGTACCACGGAATTTAATTTAAAAATAACTCGTTTCGTATAATTTCGAATATTACAACCGATACCGTTCGGAAGAAGGCACGATGACATGGTGATTGTCAGTCTCTAAAGTTACTAGCTTCCAATAAAATTGTGAGAAAAAACACTAGTTTTTTGACATATTTTGCATAACACCATCCCAGAAAATGTATGTATGTGATGACCATGGAAGCATTCAAATGTGTTCTACACCACACGAGATACTTACAAGGACCCGTGTTCTCTGTGACAGAAATACATACAATATGTTATAAATAAAATACGTAATGTATCTGAATATTCAAATGTCTGATATGCATTTAATAATGTCGATGTAATTTTATGTAGAGTAAAGTAACACTCAAAAGCAGCGAGGCACGATTTACGTAGAGAATTTTAGACTCATAAACCGAACAAAAAGAGTAGGTAACGGTTAAAAGAGGAACTAAAACTTGTCGCCAGTCTTTTTACGTTACTAATTTGAATTCGCAAAGAATGTGGCGCCCTCATTTCGTTACTACTCTTTTTGATACGACAGTATATTTGCGTAAAAGTGCGCGTATATTATATTGACACAGGGGAGAGGCTAGGGCCCAGAACGACTTGGTTCGCAGTCTCTTTTCATCACTTCTTGAGTCATTTTCATTTAATAGAAACTTTACTTACTTAACTTTACTTTATTTGTATTGTAAAAAAAAAACTGTTTTTCACTACTCAGAATCAAGAGCATAAGCGATACCGATATGTAGAAAAACTGTCCCAATATTTCATTTCATTTTTTAAAACTTTACTCATGGATTTTAGTATGACAGTAACGGAATGGAAAAAGTAACAAAATGGTTTTTTTTTAAACTATCGCAATCAATTGCGCTCTAGATTCTGAGTAGGAATATCTATTTATTTTCCAAAATTTAGAATAATTAGGAATGTACAACATTTTATAAAAAAGCTCAATGGTCAACTGTTCTGATTCGTCGATATTCCTAATATTGCCTCACTCCTGTCTTGTCCACTTTACTACGTAGGCATAGAGGATAGAACCTATAGAGAAACAATGTTCGCAACCCCGGTCCGCAAATAGTTTGTTGATTTCAACATACTAAACGTCACCGTCACTGTCACAGAAACTGTACAGAGCCAATAACCGTAGAGAAAAAGGCACTAGCGTTACGCGCGATCTTGGACCGGCCAATAAGAGCACAGCGATCACTTCAATTGTTTTGCGGAATAATTTCCGAACAACCAAGATGACATTAGTACTCTATAGGTTCTATCCTCAATGTACGTAGGTCACACTATCAAATAGTCAATATTCCTATTTCAAAAATAGGATCGATAAAGGAATACGGACGATTTCACACTGGCCGAAAAAAAAGCAAATAGAATGGACCATCGACTCGAAAGTTGAGACTAGAATTGACACTGGCCGAAAAAAACAAAATAAAATGCTCAATAGACGATATCAAAAAGACGAGTTGAGACTAGACCAAGTCGTCCCGACCCAACAATCCTCAAACAAACGTGTCAACGGTTTGAGCGAGCGAAGCGAATACAGACCGGCCAGCTGCGCGATGTTGTCCGCCGATCCGAAGCGGTTAGAGCGAGAGAAGAGATGCGCGAACTCCCGCGGCGCAGCCATCACGCTCCCACCCAGGCCCTGGATGCCGTCACGTATGTTGCCACCCACGTTCCTAAAGAAAACAAAAGAATCAACATACATACACATCGTCACGCCTCTTTCTAACAGAGGAAGGCACATACCACTTTGTTCCACTTGCTACGGTCCTGACATGAGGTAAAGTCACCGGTAATGGACAAAGACTCTTATTTACTATCCACTAAGGAAGTCATTTGTTTTACAACAATAAATTCACAACTCTATGGTCTTTAAATTATGAATGAAGCGTCCATCACTGGTGCTTGTCAACTTAAACCGTCCATAACTGGTGCCGTTACCTTACCTCTTTTGCTTTATCACATTCATTACTCTTCCATACATGCTCGTCGGTTTCGGAAACTATTGACCTGACCTGTTTCTAAAACGTCCGCGATTTGGTCACGGAACGTCCGTCTAGGTCTTCCTCTCCCAATGCACCCATCATGTTTTTAGCAATAATACTGTAGGTATAATCATATTTTTGTAGAAGATTATACCCACTAAAATTGCAGCTTTTAATGCACTAACAATGTAAAACAATCACCTGCCATATTTAAAACAAAACCACAGAACAAAAGTTGGCTGCATGGCCATCATTCCTTTACCTTTTCTAAAGTGAAAAAAAAACTCACTTGAGTCCTTGCAGCACCGCGCGCGGCTGCCGGTGCGCCTGGCCGCTGCTCCCGTGCTGCTGCAACACAATCAGCTGATTCAACATGGCGGCCGGGCGTGTACCAAGAACAGTATAAATATATCACATATGAGGCAAATACAAATTGATTTCCATCAAATGATTTTCATGACTTCATTTTGCTCGTCAACGTTGTTAAATCATTACAAACACTAAGGCCTAAATTGCACCCGCGGGAGTTATGGATACTCCTATATTAGTTTTAAAATTTGCAAAAGTTAGTATATGTATGTACGTCACTTCAGACTAAGGAGGTTACAAGTGTAAAAATAAAAATAGAAATATTAAAGTTTTAAAACTGAAGTAGGTATAGGTCAATTTTTAAATGCAAAATTAATGGACGCATTATGAAACTTTATTAGTTTAATACTTTGGATGTATGTCAACGTGTTCTTCAATATTTTTTGTAAATTTGTTTGAACCTTTTGTCAGAATGTGGCTGTATGACCATTTGAATTCTGTAAGTACCTAACACAGTTCTTGTCTGTGGTATACGATTCGAAAAAAGTGACAATCAATCCAAACACTGACAGCACAAGCGGACGGCGCGACACTGGCATGACATCATGCATTTTTTGCAATTTTTTTTTTGCAAATGTGATTGGATGTGTGTCTCACGGGCAGTAAAGGTATTACAAACTCGAGTCATAAAAGCCCACTACCTACAGCGTCGGGCTTCAAACAAACTCTCGTTGTCTAGTACCCATAATACAGGCATTAAGTTGCCTAGTTTGAGACTAGGTGATTGGTGTAAATATTGTCCAGTGATATTTATTTATATATTTATATTTAATATCCGTTTTACCTTAATTCACAATATACTATTTCGTTCCGATCCGTTGCCGGCCGTTTGGTGGAAATATTACTATTAGGTGCAGCGCAGACGACAAACTTTTTGTGCGTTCGAGTCTGCGGCGCACAAAAAGTCTGCGTGGATTGTATGCATTGTGCGCCGGACTTTTTGCGCGTCGTGTGCGTTACTGCATATAATTTCATAGGTTTTAATTTCACAGACTAAAAAGTCCGTCGCAATCTCGTCCCGTTTTCACCCTTTACCCTAAAGGGTGAAAACGGGAACCTAACGGAAACCTAAAACTGGTTTCTACCGGATACCACTCACAGCTGACCGCGTCCCTACCTCCCAGCTCTTAATCCTCTTGTTGTACCCCTCCAGTTTCTTCTGCAGCTGAGCGATGCAGAGCGCACTCTTCTGGTTTTTCTTCTCGAACACGGCTTTGATCCTCTGCAGTTGCTGTTTGTCGGCGTTCGCTGCCAACTTCAGGTATTCGTTTACGTTATCTGTGGGGAAAGACAGACAGTTGTATACCTTGTACATACATACATACATACATACATACATACAATCACGCCTATGTTCCCAAATGGGGTAGGCAGAGACCGATTCGGACTCGCGCACGAAGAGTTCCGTACCAAAACAGAAAAAAACATGTTTTTTCTATGGGAGCCTCCTTAATTATTATTATTATTTTGATTTTAGTATTTGTTGTTATAGCGGCAACAGAAATACATCATCTGTGACAATTTCAACTCTCTAGCTGTCACGGTTCGTGAGATACAGCCCGGTGACAGACGGACAGACAGACAGACAGCGAAGTCTCAGTAATATGGTCTCGTTTTCACTCTCTGGGTACGGAACCCTAAAAAACTATACAGCGAACTCACCATCCCGTATAGTCTGTTCGAGCCTTATTAGCTCCTTCGTGCGTTCAACCTTGCCGTTTAGGTGCGCGATGGCCGACAGCGCTTTGGATGACGTCGTGTTGCAGCCGCCATCTTCTTCTGCAATAAAAAAAATCTACAGTCCCCGGCGTCTACATACATATAATCACGCCCATGTTCCCTTTATGACAAGATTATGACTATTTCAAGCTTCGCAGCCACTTCCAGCATAATTTTAGGTTTGAAAAATGATGGAAGAGGTAGAATAATAGTGACAAGTTGCTAGCCTGTCGCCTAAAGCATACCTAAACCTATTTTCCTTAGTCGCCTCTTACGACATCCATGGAAGAAATGGAGAAGTGTTATGCATATGCATGCATTAAGCGCAATATCGGCCTGCCTTAACATTACCTACTTTTCAGACAGTTAATTCATTGTTAATTTATTTCCTTTATGCAAAATAGGTACAGGCGTGATTAATATATTTTCCACTACTTGACTCCTGACCTAATGAACCTTTAAATAGAAAATGTCATCCGTCATCGCATTATTTGTCAATTTTGACAGTCTGTTGTGTGGGATCCCCTTGGAATGCATAATTTTATTTAGACTATTATTGTTTCGCATAATGAATTTGGCATAATTTATTTTGGCATAACAGTACTTTCGCATAATAATACTTTGGCCTAATACTTTTTTGGCATACTACGCTAATAGCATAATTTCATTTGGACTAATTTGTATTGGCCGAATACACATTACGCATACTATTGTTTGGGCTAATAATTATTTGGTATAAATGACACTATGCATAATTTCAAAACTCAGTTTTGTTGTTACCATGTATTTACTATTATTAGGTTAGGTTAGGTTAGTTAGTATGAAACTAAGGCGCGAAGCGCCTAAGCATCGCGGAATAGTTCGCGGACCACCATCGACATTGGTTTAGTTCCTAAATAATACATAAATATGCATAGCATTGGTATGAATAGCAATAATATTACTATGAGCCATTGGTAAAAAACTTTACTATTTTTTGGCATAATATTGTTATGCATATTGATATGATGCCATTTGATTATTATGCCTATTTGTGCTTATGCTTTTAGACATTAGTCTTGATGACAATTATGCTTCCTGTATTTATGCTTTTTAATGTTATGCGTTAAAAAATATGCGTAATGATGATTATGCAAAAAACAATTTCGGCGAAAGGTGTTATGCGAAACAATATTAGTCTAAAAAACTTTATGCCTTCCAATAGAGAACCTTGTTATGTAAATGTATGATGTTTATTGACGGATATTCTATTTTAGGTAAGGAATAAATTAACTCTATCACCAAAAAACTTTACAGTAATAAGCTGACTAGTTAATAATCTAACTAAATAATAGAAAACCGGCCGAGTGCGAGTCGGACTCGCGCACGAAGGGTTCCGTAACAAAAACAGCAAAAACATGTTTTTGTATAGAAGCCCTCCTTATTTTATATTTTATTCTGTTTTTAGTATTTGTTGTTATAGCGGAAACAGAAATACATCATCTGTGAAAATTTCACCTCTCTACCTGTCACGGTTCGTGAGATAGGTACAGCCCGGTGACAGACGGACAGACAGACAGGGAAGTCTCTGTAATAGGGTCCCGTTTTTAACCTTTCTGTATGGAACCCTAAAAAAGCAACTTAAACAAATTAAAATTCCGACGGCACATTAAAAAGTAAACCGATTTATATTTCGCCAAATCGTTCGTTCGATTGGCTTGGGCATTTGATTTGACTATCATCAGATCATCACGTGTTTTCGCGATACCATTTGTTTGAATTTTAAAGCGGGATTGGTTTCGAATTGTCAAATTTAAAGCGATCGTGATACCAATCGTGCCAAACAATAGTCCTGTGAGAAAAAGAAAAATTGTGTCCCGAAAAAATACTTAATACCGTGGGACAGTAGTAAGTGACTTTATAAATTAATTGATTATAAGTATTATAACAGGCAATAACTATAATTACTGTAAATTTCTCCCAGGAATCCGGTACTCATCGATAACAGGACCATCACAATCACCGTCCTTCAAACCATATACTATTCCTATCAAGAACAGAACTAGTTTACACTCATGAAACTATCACTTTGTTGCAAAAAATGTCTACTATTAACGTTTTCTTTTCCAAATATACGAGGCACTTTTTGTTTTTAAAGTTAGCAAAATATTAAAAAGAATTTTTGTATCACAGAGGCGGCATTCTTAACTTTTCACTATTTAAAAAGTTAAAGGTCCAAAGTACGCTCCATACTGGCTTGTAACACGTCTCGACAAGGTCACAGTTTCAATAATACTGACTGGCTAATGAGCCTGTTGAGGTAAAAAAAAAGCAAATCAGGAAAATTATGAATACTCGATAAGGTTATCTCGTTTACATTTCTACATACATAATATTATGTACTACCTACTTAGCAACGACCGTTATTTTAAAAATAGTATACCTACTACTATTTTTATGTCCCAAATGAAATTGAATAAAATTTTATAATTACCATGATTTAAATAGTCGCCGTCTTGTCCTGAAATAATAAAAAATACGTAATTTAGTACAGATATGTGCATGTGCATACAAAGTAATAATGTGTATTAGGGTGCATATCACCAACAAAAATAAAATTTAATCTTTTTTTCCAGTTTTTGAGATACTCTTTTAGGCCACAGGCCAGCAACCCGTCACTAGTATACTTCTTAACCTGAAAATAAGCTAAAAGTGGCTGCGAATGGTTTTGCCAATGCAAAGTATTTTTAACTTAGTCTTGTTCATCATTCATATTATCATACAATACGATAAATACATTGAATTTAATAAGTACAGACTTTTGCAGGTATAAAATAATGTCATAAACGTTTAAATTTAGTTAATCACAATAGTCATATTTTTTCTTACAATATAACTTGGCCAAACCACTTGTATCCAGAGCAACAAACTAAACAATAAAATGTGACATATGCACTTATCAACTAACTATCGTAGAATAAAAAGCCAGCCAAGCGCGAGTCGGACCCGCCCACGAAGGGTTCCGTACAAAAACCGCAAAAAAAACACGTTTTATCTATGGGAACCCCCCTTTATTATTTTTATTATATTGATTTTAGTATTTGTTGTTATAGCGGCAACAGAAATACATCTGTGAAAATTTCAACTCGTTCGTGAGATACAGCCTGGTGACAGACGGACAGACAGACAGACAGCGAAGTCTCAGTAATAGGGTCCCGTTTTTACCGTTTGGGTACAGAATCCTAAAAAATAGACTATAGTTATCGTTTCTTACGGTCCCAAAATAGCGACTATTGACCAGATTTCCACTACGTCTGCAGAGCATTCTCCCGTCACGTGTAAATTGCATTTTTCAGCTGCCAGCCGGTTTTGTACGGCACGATAAACAAGTGCTCGTGTCCATTATTTATGTGCCGACGTCACCGTGACGTCAACTTGGCAGCCGTCTGCCGTCCTACGTCTCACGGGACCGTTCATGGCGTTTGTATTATATAACAGTGTGTTGTAGCGACGCACCGAATTCGCACTCGGTGAACCGCGCGAGTGTCTCAGGGCCACTCTAAAGCAATAGGGTTTTTGACAACGTTTGAAATGTATTTTTAATCAATTCTTCATTGTGTAATAAACACGATATATTAGTATTTCCGGATTCTTGTTTGTATTAATATAGAAAATAAATACTTAAGTTAAAATTCTAAAATTCGCGCGAAAAACGCTGTCTAGAAAATGGAGTCAGTCTGTGACGTCACAGGCAGGTAAACAAAGGAGACAATCTGTCAATGAAACACTAAACACGTAAGCTTTGTCAACTTTATTTACTTGCCTGTGACGTCATCAATCAACCACAGAATTCTCACATCGTTTCGGTCCATAAGTTATTAAAGAAAATTAGAAATTAATCGAACAAAATCCTCTAAAAATGCATAATATTTTGATCAAAAGAGGTGAGATATGTTGAAAAATTGTTCGGATAGCTCACATTAATAAAATCGAGTTTAGCTCGACATGTTGAAAGACGCAGAAAAAGCTCAACTGATTCTACCTCGCTATTCAACATGAGTGAGTCTCACGGTAGTTTAATGATTAAGGTGAGATATATTTAAATTTCCTATAATCTGTTAGGATGGCCACAAATTATAGTTTATTTTTAGTGTTGTCAAAGATCCTATTAACGCGGTCGCAGCACGTCCGAACTACGTCGGTCAACGAACGTCATCTTACAATAGACTGTCCACTAACTTTCACCCTTATTCTTTTATATGAAACTGTAAATTTTAGAAGAAGTTGTGTCCTTTTTTCCCCAATTTTGGGAAATTCACTATTCTGGTGTACTTCTCTCGCTTCACTCATGTTCATCCCTCTCGTCGTACGCGCTCGATGGTTTCGGGTACTTTAGAACATCGCCGATCTGGTCGATATATCGAGGGCGCTCTCGACGGACTTGCCCTAACACATTTTCCTTGTAGATTTTCTTATCCACTCTTGTTCCACGCATTCTCTCCACGTGCTCAAACCAACGCAACATGCCTTCCTTTATCCTTGTTACAATACCCTCTTTCAGACCAATCTTCTCTCTCATCACGCTATCACGCACCCTATCAGTAAGTTTAATTCCACTCATGCTTCGCAAAGAACGCATTTCAACTGCATTCAATCTACTTTCATGTTTGTTTTGCCACACCAAACTGTCGCTGTCATACATCAATGTAGGTACGTAACATGCATGTAAAGGACGGTCGCTGAGCACAGCGAAATTCGAGCGTTGACCCGTTGCTATCTATCTCTGTCGCACGCGTGCAGTAAAATTGCTCTCACGCTCGCACAGTGCGACGCGTGTGCTCAAGTGCGAGCGGGAGGGCAATATTACTGCTTTAGATTACTAAATTATTATTAAATAATCACCTCTGTAAGCGGGCGAGCCATACTCGTCGGCCGAGGACATGGCGTAAGACACGTTGGGGCTGTACACGGCGCTGGCATACTCGCCGGGCGCGATCAGACCCGCGAGGATCTTCTTTTGAGGGGAGTCTTCAAGGCTGGAAATGAATAGACGCCGGTTTACTTTTAAGTTCTAGAGAGGTCGCGAGTCTGTACTCGTCCCTTTCAGAACTGGTCAGGACAATTATGCGGTTAACACGTCGAATGCCATGACGGACACCGTGTGCCCGACGGGATACTGTCCCCCGGGACCAGATCGTAAATCATGAAACGTCCATAAAACGTCAGTGTGTTTTATCTGTAGGTACCTCCAATATTTTGGTACCATCGCCTTGAAAGACCTATAAATTTCAAGTTTTTTCGATTTTTTTCGTGCCAAGTGCCCAAATTGTACGTACAATAGGGCCGCGCGGGTCCTCTGCATTTGTAAAAATAGTAAAAACACTGTCTGTCAGCCGTCTGGACTGTCTGGAGACGCTTTGCTGAGCGGTCGAACGATCGTCAGCGCTGATGCATCTGCAGCAGCTCGATCGCCTCTACCTGCAGCGAGCGTTTTACAACGATCCCTCGACATCAACCATATAAGTCAGTGCTGACCGTCAGCGTGACACTAAAACCAAACTAAGACCAATGGGGCGTGGTGACATCGCGCCAACGCCCCGCGCTTTAGAGACGGTGACTATTTCTTGTTTATTTTTAACTAGCTTTCCGCCCGCGGCTTCGCTCGCGTGGAACTCGGTTATATTGCGGTATAAAGCACAACTATAACAAAACTTCTCGTTTCAAACGACACACAGCGCCATCGATCTATCATCTATCGATCAATCATCGATCGATATCGATCTATCATCGATTGATATCGATCTATCAAGCAAACTATATTTTGTTTTCCCTCGGGAACATCGGGAAAAAGTACCCTATTATTTAATCCGGACTTTTATCTTTATGTCTGCAAAATTTCAAAGCAATCGGTTCAGTAGTTACGGCGTGAAAGCGGAACAAACAAACAAACAAACTCACTTTGTGACTTATAATATTAGTAAGGATAAGGATAAGGATAACTTACTCTCGTGGCACGCCCGGGGTGGCGGCGAGCGGGCTGCTGCCCAGGTCGCGCGCCAGCGGGCTGCTCCCCAGGTCGCGGGAGTGCGACTTAACGTGGTGCGAGCGCTCGCCGTGGCGGGACGACGAGCTCGATGAGGGCTCCTGCAGGAGAAACGGATGAATAAGACCTTTTTTTTTTATTAGACTAGTGTATCCCACTGCTGGGCAAAGGCCTCCCCTTTCTTCCGCCATTCGTCCCTATCCTGAGCATGCACCTGCCAATCGTCCTGAAAATTATTCAGGTCGTCCCGCCACCTCCTCTTGGGTCTGCCCCTGCTCCTTTGGCCATCCCTCGGAACCCATGAAGACGCTAATGAAGGGCAACCTTCCTCTGTCACTTAAGCGCAAACTCGTTGACGTGTGTATTCTCCCCATATTAACCTACGGCGCCCAGACTTGGTCATTAACTGAAGCTCAAAAGTCCAGGCTCAAGGTTTGTCAACGAGCAATGGAGCGTAGTATTCTAGATGTTCGAATAACAGATCGTATCAGAAACACGACACTACGCTCCAAAACTCGTATAACAGATGTAGGTGTCAAGTCCGCCAAGCTGAAGTGGGACTGGGCCGGACATGTCTGCCGAATGCACCCAGACCGATGGGCACGAATCGTTACCGAATAAGACCTTTGTGAAGCGGAAATCCTTTACGGCAGGGTTATATATCTCACTAATGCTACATCCACAGATTAGATATTGGGGGGCTTTCCACCAACAACAGGTTTCCGGTACGGACAAATATGTATGAATCGGTACCGACCGGGGCAGATATATTTCATTGTGTAATGTCCCGGCTACAATAACATTTCTCCAATGCTTCCGTTTTCCCATAAGAGATATATTCGATGTTGCTCTTTTAAGTTGTTCTGTACTTGCCATTTTTAGATTGTTAGTATAATAAAGAGTTACACAAACATATACCTACACACTACGGAAATAATCAGTCTTTAATCTGTTTTTAAAACCTAAAATTATGCTAGAAGCGGCTACGAAACTTGGAATCACGCTTTTGGTTTTCCAGCATTTCGTGCGCAACCGCATTTATGAACATAGGCGTAATTGTATTTATACCAGTGTTCCCACACTACCGACGGTGTTAGTGCCGTTTATCGCTTGTAACACGTGGCAGCCCGACCAACTCGCCTATTGTGTCCATTGTTCCCAGGGTCCCCCGCATACCGCATGCGGGTTGACACCCTAACTAATTGAAAGCTCGTCTACCACGGATTGGCGCCATGATGATAAACATACATATATTACACATGTATTAACATCACGCCTGTATTCCTAGATGGAATATGCAGTGCGATTTGATTACATATTAGATTTCAGTAATTTTATTTCTTTTTGACGCTTTTGCGAATCTCATTAATATGTATGTGTTGTGGTTATAGTTATTATTATGTTTTGTAACTGCATTTTACTATAATATTTTCGTGACAAACACAAATTTTGTCCTGTAAAAAACCCCGCACAAAATGTTCGGAAAAAGCAGTTTGGTCGATTTGGATACAATTTTGTAAAAATATTGCCTCTAATACTCTGATCATCTATGTGAAGTTGCAACTTTAATTAATGACCAAATGTTTAAATATAACGATTTTAGGGTAAATGAAAAATTATTAGGTAATAGGTAGGTATATGACGTTCATATGCACTTACTTGAGATAGAGGTGTCATTTCATTATTCAAACCTTTCCACTATAACTTCTACTGAGGTCTATAAATTTTGAATACTATACGATAACTTCTAATATATTCAACAGCCTTGTACGTGAAGAAAGTAGTAGCTAACAACACTGTTACTGTAGCCAAAGCGTCCAAAAATATGTCATGTAAATCGTCGAGCCGAAGCAAAAGAACACTATCAGCTTCACACATTTTTAAACAATTTTTACGTCAGTTTTGAACACAAATCGAAGTAATCAACGCTTGGTTGCAACTAAATGACTGTGATTGCCTGATTGGAAACCATGTCATAGATTAGAATATAATCGTCAAGTTATCTAGATACAATATTTGTATTTGAAAGATGTTCCGATTCTACGAAATTGCGGTTTTTATATGGTTTTGTATGTTTATTAATTGGCTGAAAATTCGCAAGATATTTACGATTTCGTTCAAGTACCTATTGAGACATTTAAATAACATTTTGAAACGTTTTGTAAAAGGGGCATAGAAATAAATAGAATTTAGATTTCTTACATACACACACAATCACGCGTGTGTTCCCAAATGGGGTAGGCAGAGCACACGAAACGTGACATTGACAAAACCATGACTATTTCACGTTTCGCAGCCACTTCTAGACTAATTTTAGGTTCAAATACAGATGGAATAAGTATAATAGTGACAGACTGAAAGCCTACGAAACATAAACCGATTTTCTTAGTCGCTTCTTATGACTTTTCTATGGAAGAAATGGCGAGGTGTTATTCAAACCCGACATTACATTGGAGATTTTTAGAAGAAAAAAGGTCACACCTATTTCTTGCAGGATGGATAGAGTAGACAACGGAGTGTCATATGTTTCTGACATAATTCCCTCGCAGGTAGCATTAATACTTTAACATCGTTTTTAATTTATTTTTAATTAAAAATCAAGTTGAATCACTACTATTATCGCTATCACGCATACAATTAAATACCGATGATTAAAACATAATTATCTACCATTAACTTCTTCAAAAGATCAATGACAAAGAATTACGAAGAAATTGATAGATTAGATAAGTAGCAACATTAGTTTTCAATCGTTTAATTAATTACAATAATTTAAACGCTAAAAGGTTCTACATTTCGATTGTCAATTTTTTTCGGTTGTACAGGATTACTTCCTAAAGTTTAAAAAAAAACTTCCAAAACAAAAATGAGAACGCATTACATTGTAAATCAACTCTTTGTCTAAAACCGTATTTATAATTATTTTAGTCATGAAATGCAACGATCGCAACGATTTCAATTAAATATTACATTCATAATAATCCTCAACACGTATGCAGTGGCCATGTAATTCATGTTCAATGCCTTATCAAATCCTTGAATTGAGGATAATGCGTTTATGAACACAAATAAATCGTCCAAATACATGAATGCTGTGATTAGAATAGTATTTAGGCTGTAGGGCAGCCGAACAAAAACATTACAATATAGATTACAGTAATTAAACGGTACTAAACTGTCTTTTTTTCAATCCACAGTCTAAAATGACCCTTCCTGTGTTACCTGTTTGTTACATTCTATTAATATAGTGATGTGCTTCAACTGCTACTTACCGAAATTTTACGAAGGTTTAGGTGGAATAGCCAGAAAGTATTTTGAGACACACTAATAATATTAAAAAAAGAAAAAGGTTTCGCAAAATACCTTACTTTTCAAATTAGAATTGTTTTATAATGGTAATGCTTTTTAGAACAGCCGTGATAGCCTAGCGGTTCGAACTGTGGCCTCTCAAGCAGAGGGTCGTGGGTTCAAACCCCGGGCTCGCACCTCTGAATTTTTCGGAATTTATGTGCGATATCAAATTTGATATTTATCACGAGCTATTCGGTGAAAAAAAACGTGAGGAAACCTACACACAGCGACGAAGTAATTCAACGTTGTGTGTGAAGTTCCCAATCAGCACTGGGCCCGCGTGGGAACTATCGCCCAAGCCCTCTCATACTGAGAGGAGGCCTGTGCCCTGCAGTGGGACGTATATAGGCTGATGATGAATGCTTTTTAGGGTTCCATACCCAAAGGGTGAAAACGGGACCCCATTACTGAGACTTCGCTGTCTGTCCGTCTGTCACGAACCGTGACAGCTGGAGAGTTAAAATTTTCACAGATGATATATTTCTGTTGCCGCTATAACAACAAATACTAAAAAAAACAGAATAAAATAAAAAAATAATGATAGGGGTTCCCACATAAAAAACATGGTTTTTTTCTGTTTTTGGTATGGAACCCTTCGTGCGCGAGTCCGATTCGCACTTGGCCGGTTTTTTTTTGTTAGTTTTTAAAACAGGAAAGCTTACTCGAAATGAAGAATGCGTTATAAAATCATATAAAATTTGATACCCTGCGCGTAACTAAGAGGCATTTCCCCAAATTATTTAAACTTAATTTTAAGTGTCTTGCCGTGCTAAATCGGCTGGACTTAACACATTTAGCTCCAAGCGTACTGACAGCCGAAGCGGGGCAGCGAGGCGCGGTGGCGTGATGGTACGAACGAAACTCTTGTTTACCAGCCGGTCTGTGCGCGCTCTCTCGTTTAATTTCGAATATTACAACTAGTGATGTGCCGGATCGTTAAAAATGTATATCCGCGGATACGGATCTAAATACGGATATTTAGAGTCAAGATCCGCAGTTACGGATACGGATACGGATCTTTATTTTCTTATTCATTTGGTGTCAGCACCCGCGGCCTTGAAACGATAGTTGGAGTTACGCTCGCCGCAACGTCAGGCAGGACAGGTTTGACTTGCATTGCGCGGTTAACTTAGTTACTTTTGTTTTGGTTATAAAGATCAATCTATCTAGATGTCTGCAATCTAAAGGTGCCAAATATTTTAATTAAATACATAAAAATACTCTGAATGGATTTTAATAGTTTTTTAATTCTACCTCATCACTTGAAAAAGATCCGTAAAAGATCCGCTCGAAAAGTAACGGATACAGATACGGATACGGATATCCGGAACATCACTAATTACAACCGATACCGTGACGCCACCGCGCTTCCTCTCTTTCGCTGTCAGTACGTTTGGAGTTTTTATTTAGCTAGTCAATCGCGTGATAAGACGTTGTCGTGGTAGCCGTCTAAGGCTGGGTTCACAGCTGTCCGGGAGACCCGTACAAGCTGTTACTACGGGCGCCCAGAGCGGGAGCACAAATGAGGAACTAAAGTTACTAGAGCATCGTTTCACAGTGTCCCGGATTGGTGCGCAAGGGACCCGATGACCCGATCCGCGTAGCTGTGAAACGATGCCCTAGTTCCTCATTTGTGCTCCCGCTCCGGGCGCCTGTAGCGTAGCAACAGCCCGTACGGTTCTCCCGGACTGTGAGCCCAGCCTTAGACCCTGTCCAGACGGAGCGAATACGCCGCGATTTTGAACGCGTTTGACTATACATTGCTGCATTTGTCACGTTTAATGAAACTACGACGCATCGTGAAGAAGCAATGTACTCCAGTACGCGGCCAATTCGCGCTTCTGGACAGGGCCTTAGTGGAGTCGGCATAAAGACAGTAATACTTCGCAAATAAAAACTTCATCACTGTTCGCGTCAAATAAAACGGCCCACGGAAATAGTTCTGCGACCTTGCTACGCCTAATGACCGGAATTATTTGCAGCCCGATGTACTGGACAGATAGTCTTATCGTGGCTCGTTACTGGTCTGTTTTAGTAATAAAAAAATAGATTATTTAGTTCACCCGCGGATCATTGGTTTGTTCCTGGTTCGTCGTATTAAGTTTTCGTTGGATTCCTGATTCGAATTGTCAATATGAAATGAAACTATTACCCGTGTGGTGTCGGGACTAGAATAACACCTCTCCATTTCTTCCGTGGATGTCGTAAGAGGTGACTACGGAATAGGTTTAGGTATGCTTTAGGCGTCAGGCTAGCAACCTGTCACTATACTACCTCTTCCATCTGTTTTCAAATTTAAAATTAAACTAGAAGTGGCTGCGAAGCGTGAAATAGTCATAATCATGGTTTTGTCTATGTCACGTTTCGTGTACTCTGCCCACCCCATTTGTGAAAACAGGTGTGATCGTATGTATACTCGTAACATCCCTGATTTGAAACGCATATATGCGCTATCGAATAGCTATGTCCACACCAGTGCGCTTTCGCGTTCACCTTGCGTCTTCCTCTGACGCATGCCCGTGCAACCACCAACCACAGCGCACGCCGCCAGCGCGTCTTCATTGAGGACGGATCTAGCTTCAGCGCATGCGCTGTGGTTGCACGGGCATGCGTCACAGGAAGACGCAAGGTGAACGTGAAAGCGCACTAGTGTGGACATAGCTAATGTAGTAAAGGCCATACCGTTCGCAAAAGCAACGCATAGTATTGAAATGTACATCGCGCATCGTCAAATGCAAAGTGCTAATTTAATATGCGTCAAAATACTCTACCAAAGCCAGTATTTACCGAGTCGAGTGCACGAGCACTTCAGTACATGAATAGGTAGTTTTTTAGTTTGTTTATCTGGGCACCGGTCCAGGCTCATTTGCCGAATGTTTTAGAACTCTACCAATTAAAAGTAAGAGTGTTGACTTCGACTCAAAAAGCGGATTCAAATAGTAAAGTGTGTATATGTCGCAGGCGGATTGTATAATCCGCCGTTTTACATTACGCCTAGCCGTTTTGCAAAACAGCGCCGTTTTGTAAAGCGGCGGCTCAACGTTCAGCCGGATTGTAATTGCGAAACGTTCTTCAAAAAGGCGGCCCACGTTTAGCCGCATTGTACTACTACCAATATTGTAGGGTGACCATGAAATGTTGAAAATGGAAATATTGAAATCAAGGTGTTTTGTTAATTAGTAGTTGACTTATTTCAAAAAAATAATTTCCGAGCTTTTACAAAAAAAAATACTAACCTCGAAGGCCAAGACGGGAGCTCGCTGCGCTTCGCTCCCGCCTTGGCCTTCTAACCTAACCTGTCCGAGTCATATCCGCTCCGAGGGGGTCATCCTCGCTCGCTGCTCTCGCTCGGCTAATGCGGCGGCTAATATCTCGCCGTATTACATTATGCCTAGCCGTATTGAATAACGTTTAGCGCCGAATTCATTCCGGCGGTTTTTCATTCAGCCGCATTCAATCCGGCTAAACGTTGAGCCGCCGCATTACAAAACGGCGCTGTTTTGCAAAACGGCTAGGCGTAATGTAAAACGGCGGATTATACAATCCGCCTTCGACATATACACTTCTTCTGATACAGCATGGGGTTTGCTTTGCGAACGTTGGCAATGCTCCAACTGTCACATTGTTCGTATAATGCAGTGCATCAAATTGAAGTAGAAAGAGTATTGTTTTAAACTTTCGTGATTCTCACACATATTTATGTTTTCGAGAGGTAATTAAAAAAAAAAAAAAAAATACCGTGATCAAGTCCCGCGTAAACATAAATATGTAGAAAGAGTATGTTAGCTAGTAATAATCCTTACTATCCTTACTTCCTTACTAATATTATAAGTGAGTTTGTTTGTTTGTTTATTTGTTCCGCTTTCACGCCGTAACTACTGAACCGATTGCTTTGAAATTTTGCAGACGTAAAGATAGAAGTCCGGATTAAATAATAGGCTACTTTTTATCCCGGAAAAAATTGATGTTCCCGAAGGAAAACAAAAATATAGTTTGCTTGATAGATCGATGCAGACCGATATCAATCGATGACCGATCGATAGATGATAGATCGATGGCGCTGTGTGTCGTTTGAAACGAGAACCGAGTTCCACGCGGGCGAAGCCGCGGGCGGAAAGCTAGTGATACAATAAAAATAACTGCCGTGTGGTGACGGGATAGAATAACACCTCTCCATTTCTTCCGTTTACGTTTAACGATCTAGTTACCCTGAAATTGCCAAACGTTGCACTGGATTTTTGAATTCACATCTGCCTACCCCTCTTGGGAATACAGGCGTGAGAATAAGTATGTATGTAAGTATGTATGTATTTCTTCCGTGATGTCGTAAGAGGCGACTAAGGAAATAGGTTTAGGTGTGCTTCAGGCGACAGGCTAGCAACCTGTCACTATTCCACCTCTTCCATCTGTTTGCAAACCTAAAACTATGCTAGAAGTGGCTGCGAAGCGTGAAATAGTCCTAATCATGGTTTTGTCTATGTTTCGTGTGCTCTGCCTACCCCTTTTGGGAATACAGGCGTGATTGTATGTGTGTATGTGTTGACTTCAACTCAAAAACCGGATTAAAATGGATAGTAGAGAACCCTGTGCTGTGCCGGGTTAGAATAGCACCTCCCCCTTTCTTCACGTGGGTGTCGTAAGAGTCGACTCTGGGAAAGGGTTTGTGTATTGTGGGCGATGGGCTAGCAACCTGTCACTGCAATATCACGTTTAACCACCTTGTTACCCTGAAATTGCTAAACGTGGCACTGGATTTTTGAATTCATGTGCTCTGTCTACCCCTCTTGGGAATACAGGCGTGAGAATATGTATGTATGTATGTAGTAAAGTAGATTTGTGAAACAGCAAGGTTTGCGAACGTTGGGAGGGTTCCAACTGTCACATTGGTCGTATAATGCAGTGCGTCAAATTAAAGTCTAAAAGGACATACAGTCGCGAACCCGGATTGTTGAGCCACTTGCCACTGTTCGCAATTTAGACGTGTAATCAAAGACCGATGTGAACGACTAGATGTCAGCTATTGGATTAGTATTAGACGACCAAGTTACAAACATAGGTAAGTGGCTCAACAATCCCTGTTCGCGATGGTACATCATTCCTATATTCCCAAATGGGGTAGGCAAAATTACGACTATTTCACGATTCCTCGCCACGCCTAGTATATTTTTACAAGCTGTGCCCGCGACTCCGTCCGCGTGGAATAGTGACAATTTTCTTCCGTTTTCTTCCACATTATCCGCTGTTTCTTCGGTCCTTTTGGTCGCAGCGTGATGATATATAGCCTAAAGCCTTCCTCGATAAATGTTTTATCCAACAAATAAAGAATTTTGCAATTCGAACCACTAGTTCCTGAGATTAGCGCGTTCAAACAAACAAACAAACAAACTCTTCAGCTTTATAATATTAGTATAGATTAGATTTTAAAGTGGCAGGTATAATAGTGACAGGTTCCTAGCCTGCCACCTAAAGTAAACAATAACCTAATTCCTTAGTCGCCTCTTACAACATCCACGGAAGAAATGGAATGATATAGAAAGAATAAGCTAGCTAGTATTACTATAGTACCTACTACTGGTTAGTTATACCTACCAGTTCCACATTTCCGTAAGCCACAGGCAACACTTTAAACATCGCAGATTTTAATGCCAAGTGTTCTATTTTTAGAGAACGCCGTTTGCGGTAAAGTTGAGGTGCAGTGTGGAGCCAAATCCACCCGACATAAAAGGCCGTATCTGCATAGAAAATGCAAGGCGCTTACGCCCTATCTGTCTTGTGTTACGGCAGAAGTGGCCCATTGCTTGGAAGTGGACTCGGCCAACGAGCACCCCTTAGGAACTTTGGGTGCAACTTTGACAGTTTCATTTAGTAGTAGAGACAAGTTGAATAGCGAGAAATTGATATTGAACTAACTGTATTGAATGAAACGGCAGTAAAATTATGTTTTGTGAAAAGGGATACACTCTTCTTTAAATCGACATTAGCTCGACATGATTCGGGCCTATTGCCGATCGGAGCTGCATATACAGGGTGTCCCAGAACTCAACGATAATTTGGGACCGGATAAAAGGCCAAGTTACACCAGTTCTGGGAAAAATAAAAAATAAAATCTATGTCAGGTTCAGGAATAATAGGCATTTTTTCAAAAGAAATGAAAATCAACACCCTCAGTTGTATTTCAAGTCCTGTGATCACCAGTGTCACTATTTCGCTGGGACTTTTTTAATTCTGTGATCTTCATTAACTATGCTATTAATCGCAATCACAAATTGGTGCCAAAAACATTGGTAATTCAATAAAATAAGTCAAGTTTTAGAGTCATGGTTCACGAAAATATTGTTAGGTAACTTTGAGTCTTCATTTAAAAAAAAAAGTACTACACTACCCTTGGCAAGTTATTTCAGAAGATGGCGCATTTAATCAAGATTTAAAAATGATGCAACACTTGCAAGTTTGCTTGCCATTTAAAGTACGCTGGACGGGGAGTGCACGCGGGAGCGGATGACGTCGTCCATGACGGCGGCCGGGTCCCGCGCCAGCTCGGCCGCCGTGGACTGGCCCAGTAGTAATACTCACACCAGACGAAAAAGCCACTAGACAAATAATGACCCAGACCCGCGAATCATCAATGGTTTGTCACTTATAAATGTCAACTGTCACTGTCCCAGAAACTGTGGAGGCAATAATCATAGATGAAAAGCCACTAGCGTTACGCGCGATCGTGGGCCGGCCAATAAGAGCACAGCGATCGCCGCAATGGTCAGGCGGAATCGTCTATGAACAACCAAAATGACATATGTCACTCTAGTGCAGCAGTTCATAACCTTTTTGCCGGGCGATCCACAGTTCAAAAATATTAGAAGCCCGTGACCCAATTAAAAATGAAAACATACATTTTCTTTTAATTGCCGCGCGAATGACCTCCCTCACTTCGTTAGACTATTTAGAATCAGCAGAACGCAGTGATTGCGGTTTGTTTTTCAAAAGTCTCGCGGGTCCTTGCGAAGTCGCGAGACATCTCGATATGGCCCGCGACCCAAATTTGGGTCACGATCCTCTAGTGTGTAAGCATCATGGCAACACTCACTGCATTTAACGCTCACATGGATCACCTTGCCAGATATTGACAGCTTGGTTTATATTTGAGACTGAAATAACTATGTTAATTTGATGTTAATACAAAAAGTATTAATTGCTGCCAAGATGGGTATTGAATATAATACATTATTTTTAATTAACTTCATGTGTAAACAACAATTAATGTTCGAAGCTAACTTTGTAAACGCGCAGTAGTAGTGAACTGTCAAAAGTGTTTTTGAGGGGGAATTAGATTATTATTGGTGTAACCGACAAGTTACTGTGAATTTATAATAATAAATCTCATTTATCTGTTAAAACCTTGTGTTATTGAAGTGATAATAGTTGAACTTTTAAGTGGGATAACTACTCGTTGACTTACGCTGACGACGTGGTGAACGCTGGACGGGGACTGCACGCGGGAGCGGATGACGTCGTCCGTAACGGCGGCCGGGTCCCGCGCCAGCTCGGCCGCCGACGGGGACTGGCTCCGGCTGGAGCCCTTGCTGTGCCCGTGGCCCACGTGGAGCGTGTCCATCGTTGGTGGATTTACCTTCAAACAAGCCAAACGTATATGTCACCGGAAAATAAAACAATCAGTTTACAAATTTACGAAATTTTTTAGTATTTTTTGACACTTGTTTGACAATTGTATTATTTTACGGCCGCATTTCCTTAAAATAATCAATTTAGTTTAGGTTAGATTAGGTTACTTTATATCAATTTAGGTGAGATTAGGTTAGATTAGATAAAATTTGGCAAAAATGTAGGCGTATTTTTTTTTGTCTCGTTTCATATCTTACGAAATCAATTTCCTATCAATCAACTATCAATTGCCTAGGAAATTTATAAACTTACGGATTTTGTTATTTTCCGGTGACATAAAACACACGGTCACATGATTCACTATTATACCCCTTTCATCAATTCTTCATCCTAAAATTATGGTAAAAGTGGCTACGATACGGAGCCATTCCTGTGCCCGTGGCCCACGTGGAGCGTGTCCATCGTTGGTGGATTTACCTTGAAAGGTAAACGTATATAAAACACGACCACATGACTCGCTATTAAACCCCTTTCATCGATATTTCGACCTAAAATGATGGCAAAACTGACTACGAAATGTGAGTTTCAAATGGAAATCAACTCGTCGAGCATGTATGAACTTCTGTGTGGTGTCCGGTTTATATACTCGTAACACGTCTTGGGTATAGGAAATAGGTTTACCTGCATGCTTTAGGCGACATGCTAGCAATCTGTCACTATTATACCTCATACATCTGTTTATTAAATCAAAAATTATGCTGAAAGTAGACACAGAATGTGAAATGGTCAGGGTTTGTCTGTGTAAAGTTTCGTATGGTTTTCTGCCTACCCCATTCGGAAAAATAGGCATTGTATGTATGAATGAATAAATAATATGACGAGATGTATCATCGCGAACAGGGATTGTTGAGCCACTTACCTATGTTTGTAACTTTGTCTTGTAATACATACTAATCCAATAGCTGACATCTAGTCCGTCACATCGGTCATTGATTACACGTCTAAATTGCGAACAGTGGCAAGTGGCTCAACAATCCCGGTTCGTGACTGTACGAATGTGGATGAAGCATGAGAGATATGCCAGAACAGAAGCTAATGGCGCTCTGTTTTCTGTACTTCTTCAGGGTCATAATGTTTATGTATGTATGTATACTCACAAACTAAACGTCGACCGAAGACATAACAGCATATACTGGTTGATCTTCCTCCTTCAATTCATAATAAACCGGATAGCAAAATGTCTGCATTCGTCGATGATGACTCCATCCCTGATTGTATCTGCAAAAGAAAGAAATCGTCAATCGAAATCACTTTGAGGTACGCTCAAGGACTTTCATTCATGCCACCATAGAACCTTTTCGAAGAAAAAATCATTACATTGAGTGAATCTCTGGACGACTTAGAACAGCCAACTAAGCAGGCCCTAACGCCACCTATCGTCGAATAGCCGAACTAAATAATCCTACATCGCTACAAGTTTCGAAGATCGGTTGCATAAATACAACTTCCAACTTTCTCTGTGGACTTCGGTCCCCAGGCATAACATCTGCCTGGAGAGAGATCTCTGATGGAGTCTTTCCCCATAGCCCAGTCATTATCAATCTAAAGAAGTCAGGAAATGTTGCTATGCTAATGTCTAGTTCGGAAACTGGTAGACTGGACTCTATAATGTTACTCGGATATTGTCTATTACATACATACATACTTACACACATACATACATCACGCCTGTATTCCCAAACGGGGTAGGCTGAGCACACTACAAAACCATTACTATTTCACATATCGGCCAAAGTATGGCCACTTATAGTATTTATTTTGTTAGGTTTTAAGTTCGCAAGTAAGTGACAGGTTCCTAGCCTGTCGCCTAAAATATACCTAAACCTATTTCCTTAGTCGCCTCTTGCATCCACGAAAAGAAATGGAGAGGTTTTAGTCTAAACCCGACACCAGACGGGATTATTTCACTTTTAATACGAATATAATAATATGCGTTTCCAGTACGTAAATTAAATGGGATGGACGACGGATGCTTGAAGGTACTTATTCTGTTTTGACACTTGACTCAGTTGACGGAAAATGACAAGCCTTTTTTTAAGTTTAACAATAACATACAATTAAGAGGTTTCCTGTTTTGAGGTAAATGCCAAGGTTAAGCAACGAAGGAGGTATTACTTAAGTATAATTGCAGTGCGCATTGTTACAGAATATTTCGGTCTTCAAATAACTAATTACTCAACATTACTCATCATTCAAGATATTTTTGTAATGACTTAATCAAAGACCGAATTTAAAGGGAAATAATTATTCACCTGTCACTGCAATACCACGTTTAAACATCTGGTTACCCTGAAATTGTTAAACGTGGCACTGGATTTTTGAATTCGTGTGCTCTTTCCTTATGTGAATTTTCCTTAGTCGTCTCATACGACATCCAAGAAGGCAAGAAATGAAAAGATGTTATTCTAACCCTACCCTCAGATCTCTTTTTACATCTTTAAGGTTCCACTTCTAATATTTTAAAGTCACTTTCGCCACAAACTCCGCTTCAGAGATTCCTTGAATAACATCCACTGTATCTGCTTGGCAAATCTAAACCAGAACTCTCAAGATTGTCATGTATTACGGTCAGCTGCAGAGAAAAGTAGCCCTCCACCCATACAATGTTTCATTACTAGGGGCTTACTTTTCTCTGCAGCTGTCCGTACACACAACAAGTAATATGAACACTGTTGACGATCTGAGCATCAGATTACGGACACTGACTACCTATCTATAGGTTGGGACTAGGGTTGTAACAGTTTTATCGGAACTGAAATCGGATTTTTCAAATCAAACTTGACGGATTCATCGGAGTCGGAAGCAGAAGCAACAGATAGACCAACCCAAATGTAAAGTGGCGATACTATACAATAACACAACCAACTGGATTTGCAAAGGCTGTCCGCCGCAGTTCAGCGCGGCACCGCGGCTAGCGTTTTGGGGATCTTTTTTTGAACTGAACTAGTACTCCAATCATCATTTAATGCCTCTAGGTATGCTATGGGTACTAGATAACGGATAAACTTACTTATAGAGATAAACATTAAAGACTCGAAACGAAACATTAGTATTCATCACACAAACATCCGCCCCGTGTGGGAATCGAACCCAGGACCTTGAGCTTCACAGTCAGTTTCTCCACTGGGCTACCTGACCTTTGCCCCTAGAATAACGCGAACGATCTTAATTATAAAAATCCTGTAAACTTTTGGAATCTTGTATATTGGTTAGGTATTAAATTTAAAGAATAAAATTCGCCGACAACCTCCGATCAAGACCTGATTTAAGGGTCGGAATTGGAGGTGCAATCTTAATCGGAATTTCCGACTTATTGAAATCGGACACCGAGCTCCGTACCATCACTAGTTAGAACTGAATACAGGTCACCTTGCATCATAACAAATGAAACAACAAACAAGTAACCAAGTAACCGATAACAGACGCGAGCATGTTTACACTGAAATTTGGACGCAATTCGTAATACCTGGTTATTGTTATGCTAATCGGCACTGAAAACACAAACGCTGTGTTCTGACGCTTGCTCAAGACAACATCACATCTACGCACTATCTATACTAATATTATAAAGCAAAAGATTTTGTTTGTTTGTTTGAACGCGCTAGTCTCAGGAACTACTGGTTCGAATTGAAAAAATATTTTGTGTTGGATAGACCATTTATCGAGGAAGGCTTTAGGCTATATAACGTCACGCTGCAACCAATAGGAGCTAAGAAACACTGCAAAATGTAGAAAAAATAGAAGAAATTGCCCAAAGTCACTATTCCACGCGGACGGAGTCGCGGGCACAGCTAGTCAACAATATAAAGACAAGTCGCCCTTTGAAATGGACAACCTTCGTAAATCCTTAAAAGAACGGCGTGGTGGAACGACGGCACAAGACGATTTGAACTGAGAGCCTAAAAGCCTAGGGCGGTTCTATGACCTAAAAACGTTGCTGTAGTCATATTTCACATTGCCAAGGTAACGCGGTAATAAAGCTTCGAAGACGCTACTAAGTAGCACTCTCATTTTGTTCTCACCTCGGTTTTTGAGGACGAATTCGTGAGTAGCTAGGATATTACGTGAGTAATGATAGGGAAAAAAGTGGACTTTCCATTGCCGGGCCAGGCCTCAATTCGGTGTGAGACGGGTTAGATTACAGTTCCAATACTTCCAATGGATACCCAATGCGGATTAGGAATTCCGCACACAACGTTGAATTCATTCGTAGTTGTGTGCCGATTCTACGCCATGTTTTTCGTTTTTCAAAAAAATCCGAACTGTAGACCAGGAATTGAAACAATGACGCTCTGGTTAAAAGTCGACGGAAAAAACAAATAGATGGTGACATCGTTGTTGCTGTTCATCAACGGACGAGCACGCGATAGCAAAGGACAAACCTGCAGCGACTCCTACCGCCACCTATCGTCAAGCAATAAAACTTCTGCAAAATATCACTTAACGTCATCAACTATCAAAGTGTCTCACATCGCACGGACAAGAGCAAATTCCAACTTTCTGTGGTCTTTGGCCCAAGCTAAACATCTGCTCAGAGTTGAGATCTGAGGAACGGAGTTTTACCTACAAATCTAATATCCGAAAATTCGAAGATTTACGCGTGTACCTAGGAACTGAAGGAAAGTTAATATTCTTGCGCCGACGCTAAGCGGGATACGGGTGTCTAACGCGAGACCTGAATCCTTAAGCAGCCCAGGTCTGCTAATATGCCAAGTGTCACCTGTCTGAAACTTGGGGTCTCTACGGGGCAATACAAAGGCTGTTGTTTCTTGAGGAACGTCCGCATTTTAGTACTTAGACCCTGCGCAGACGACAGACTATCCGCGACGGACTTTTTAATCTGTGAAAGTAGAACCTATAACTATATGCAGTAACGCACACGATGCGCAAAAAGTCCGGCGCACAATGCATACAATCCACGCAGACTTTTTGTCCGCCGCAGACTCGATCACACAAAAAGTCTGTTGCGCTGCGCCATAAAGTGGAATCCCGAAGGATGATAGGACTTTTTCAGTTCGTATCTGATTGATCGTTCTGGTACCAGTGCACTATGGAGTTGTGTATAATGTGTATAGAAGTATTTCTGTAGCCAAGATTTTTTTATACATCACGTCTGTATTCCTAAATGGGGTAGGCAGGGCACGCAAAACGCTACATAGACAAAACTATGATTGTTACACGTTATGTGACCACTTCTAACATTTTTTTGGGTTGAAAGTTGGCAGAAAGAAGAAAGAAGTTAAAAGAAATGGAGAGGTGTTATTCTAAAGACGACAGCACACGTCATAGACTTTTTTGTGTGGGGATACAGTTTTGAAACTATTAAGCAAGTTAGTTTAACATTGTTTTGCAAGTTGTAAAAAAAATCACTGAAATAAACACAACGCTAGAGTTTCCATAGCTAACAGTTAGAAATGGTAAATTTATGCCTCAGTGCAGATAAACATACATACATACAGTCACGCCTGTATTCCCAAATGGGGTAGGCAAAGCACACAGAACGCTACATAGACAAAACGATGACTATTTCACATTTTGTGGCCACTTCTAGCATATACTTGTCAGGTTTTAAGGTGGCAGGTACAATAGTGACAGGTTGCTAGCCTGTCGCCTAAATGTACTTTAACCTATGTCCTTAGACGCATCTTACGACATCCACGGAAGAAATGGAGAGGTGTTATTCTAAACCCGACACCACGCGGGCAGATAAACAGTTGGCCGAAATATCAATTAAGCCGAATATTAAACTAATGAAGGCCACTAACTAATGAATTTATTGAACTAATAATAATAAAACGCACAATTAACCCACATGCGGTCATAATTAAGCGATCAAATTGTCATAATCCAATCTTTACGACGACGAAAACCGTTAATAGGTAGAACGACTATTTATGTGAATTAATTATTAGTTGAAGAATTTTAGTTATTTATTATACCTACACGATCGCTGGAGCCTAAAGTTGAACTTGTAAAAACACATACATATAGGTATCAGTAACATGAAGGTACAGCGCTGACGACAGACTTTTTCTGCGATCGAGTCTGCGGCGCACAAAAAGTCTGCGTGGATTGTATGTGCGCCGGACTTTTTGCGCGTCGTATGCGTAAATGCATATAATTCCATAGGTTCTATTTTCACAGACTAATAAGACCGCCGCGGATAGTCTCTCAATGTACTCTCTGTATTCCCAAATGGCGTACGCAGAGCACACAAAACGTTACATGGACAATACCATGATAATTCCACAACTCGTAGCCACATTAGCACAGTAAGGCGCGAGTAAAGATGCGCGAGAGACAGATTATACCTGTCACTGTCTAATTAGAAACGTCAGAAAGGGACGGGCAGTCTATCCCGCGTGTTTTCTATGCATATTGCTGTGTTAACACATTCAGAACCAAGGACTCGGCTCGCGGGTTCTTCAAAACATTCGTGAGGTACCGAGAACCCGGTAGCCGGGTTCATTTTGTACTAGCTATAGACTACTCGGTTCCGCGCAGATGTTTTGATTTTAGGCTTGGTCGTGAATGTGTTAAGCCTACAGGACAAAGTTGATTTAAAAATAGATGAAAGAGGTAATAGTGTCAGGCATGGGCCTAGCCCTAGGATTTGCTTTTATCGATTTTCTATTTTTTTATTTTTTATTTAGAATATCGATAAAAGCAAATCGTAGGGGCATAGCCACAACAGATACAAATGTAATGTAAAAAAATTTTTTGCTCTAATGCCATTATTCACGGAGAAAACAGGGGACTACGTTTGTATGGAGAAGTGGTGCGACTCCTATCCTCTTAAGTCCCGCGTAAACATAAATACTGGCGTGATTGTATGTATGTATGTATATGTAAAACCTGAAGATGTCAGAAACATTTCACGTCAAAACAAGTGAAAGGTGAGTCGACTTCCTTTTATTGTTAGTCTGAACTTCGCAATGAAATATTGAAGTTGGAAACTTGCTAAAAGCGAACCTGTGAGGGAATAAACAAGGTAATAAAGGAGGAGCAGACTCCCTTGTGGGTTGGTAAAAAACAGTGTCGAATTAGAAAAATAATCTGGGAAGGCAATTAAGTTAACAACACCCCTGTAGGTATGTCTGAACTGGTCAGGCAAAGCATACGAAACGTTATATATGTCACCGGAAAATAACACATTCCGTAAGTTTATAAATTTCCTAAAAATTTTCAGGAAATTTATAAACTTCCGTAAGATTCCAAACGACAGACAAATTGTATTATTTTACGGCCGCATTTTCGTAAAATAATCAATTTACGTTAGGTTAGGTTAGATTATGTTAGTTTAGATCAGATTAGGTTTAGTTATATTAGTTTAGGTTAGGTTAGGTTAGATTATATTAAATTTTGCAAAAATGTGGGCGTAAAACATTTTTTGTCTCCCGTTTGGAATCTTACGAAAGTTTATAAACTTCCTAGGAAATTTATAAACTTACGGAATGTGTTATTTTCCGGTGACATATACACGGAATAATGACTATTTTACGCAGTATACTTTTAGGTTTAAAATCGACGGGAGAGGTTGCTTGCCTGTCACCTACAAGTTACAACATACTTGAACCTATTTTCGTAGTAGTCTCTTACGATGTCTACGGAAGAAATGTTGAGGTGTTATTGTACATTTGGTGTTTTGTTTCGAGATTTGTATACTGAACGAGTTTTCACTTATTAAGTACTTACGCGAAAATGAAAATCAGAATATCTTTGTGTCTGAAATTTGAATATAAGGTGAAATAAACTTATTCCTCGACTTTTTTTGTAGTTAGATAAATAAATGTGGATCTCCCCTAATTCTAGGAGTTTTATAATCATTGTAAATCGTGATAGCGTTTGTTTGGATTGATAGAGTTCCACAATCGGTTTAAATCGCGATAGCGTTTCCTGGGATTGATACACGTTTCAATTAGGTTAATTTTACTGTTCTACTCGAGTTTCCCATACAAATCTGCACGCGCTCGTGTACAAAATTATGAAACACGAACTATTAGCTCATATTTACAAACCTCGGGTTTAATAATAGTCAATGCGGTCAGGAGTACTTCCTTGCAGAGTTGTTTCGATGAATCATGGATTGTTTACACTATGCCTACGATAAATACCTACTATAGCGGATATGAGTAAGGCAGGGTTGTACTTTATCTAATCCATGCTGATACCATTATATACGCGTTTGACAAATAGACATAAGATTTGATGGTCAAAATATATGGAATTGGGCAGTTTTATAAACGACTAGCTTTTGCCCGCGGCTCCGCTCGCGTTAAATTCGGGGTATCACAGAAGAGATAGCACACATACCAATTTTATAGCTTTCTATATTGAAAACTTCCACTCCTCACTTAAGGGAAATGGGGGGGTTTTGAAGAGACAAAATGTAGCCTATGTCACTCTCCATGCCCTAAACTATCTCTACCTAAAAAATCACGTCAATCCATCGCTCCGTTTAGCCGTGAAAGACGGACAAACAAACAAACACACTTTCACATTTATATATTGGTACGGATACTGAAGTTGTTTTTTTTTTTCAATATGTGTCGTCATAAGCAGGGGAGGGGGTGTCACATGGGGCATGAACTCCCCTCCCCCAAATTTAGTATTTGTAAACAAAATATATTTTTGCAACTACAAACTTATGTTTGCAATTGATAAGCTATATCGAGGTATGATGACGAAGGCAAAGTTAACTTTGTCCCTCAAGCCGAGTCCGACTCGAATTTGCCTGAAAATTTGCCTTTACGCCGCTGCAACAGATAGAGTATCGCACGTTTTGTTATTAGTAACTCCTAAAGATTTTAGACCGTGACAGCACATTTCAGTTTCATACATATATCGCGTATTGTAACAAGGGTAGAGAAAGGTATGCTGCGTTGGTTTGGGCACGTGGAGAGAATGGATGAAGCAAGGGTATGTAAGCAAATTTACAAGGAAAGTGTGTTGGGGCAAGTCGGTCGAGGGCGCCCTCGAAGAACGTATATCGACCAGATCGGCGATGTGCTAAAGGGAGGCCAAATTAAGAGTACCCGAAACCGTCGAGCGTGTATGACGAGAGTGATGAATGTTAGTGAAGCGAAAGAAGTATGTCAAAATAGAAGCGAATGGCGCTCTGTTGTCTCTGCCTACCCCGCAGGGAATAAGGCGTGAAGGTTATGTATGTATGTATTCCCAAAAGGGGTAGGCAGAGCACACGAAAACGAAACATTCAATGACAACTGTCGATACCGCTCCCATCACGCCACCGCCCCGCTTCCTCTGTCAATGCGTTTGGAGCAGATAGGCGTGTTAAATTCGTCTAGACTTTCTAACAGGACGTGGCCCCAAATCTATGGGGTAACGCCTCATAAAAATTCGAATAAGGCTATTGAACTCAGACAATGGGAGTGACAGACCCAAGTGATCCGCTCCGATCACACCTCTGACCCACATCGGGTGACCTGAGAACCGTTGCTTGAGACAGTCGGCGTTAGGGCCTTTGCACACTGTTTGTTACATGCGCAGACGCACGATTAAGTGGCAGCGCTGACGACAGACTTTTTGTGCGATCGAGTCTGCGTGGATTGTATGCACTTTGCGCCAGACTTTTTGCGCGTCGTGTGCGTTACTGCGTATAATTCCATAAGTAAAAAGTCCGTCGCGGATAGTCTGTCGTTTGCGCCACGTTCCGTTGCCGTAATTCTCACGTAAATTTACTATATTTATGTTTATTTATGTGTGATGGGGTGACGATTGATAATTATAATAAAACGCGGGTAGGTCGAAGTGCTGGTACTGTTAAATATCGAATGCGGGTAGTTTGAACAGCGGCGGTGGCGGGAATGACAGACCCAAGTGATCCGCTCCGATCACACCTCTGACCCACATCGGGTGACCTTAGAGAACCGTTGCTCGAGTCTTGAGACTGTCGGCGCGTTAGGGCCTTTGCACACTGCGTTTGTTACATGCGCAGGCGCACGATTTACGGACGGTTGAAGATAATCTGTCTGACTTGGGGTTGATTTAACCAATTGAAAATACAATTTTGTCTCGGAATAAGTTGCGCTTACCCGCTCTTTTCATATGAAAACTGTTGTAATTCGTCAAGATTTAATATTGTTGTAACTTTCGTGTTTCTCACTTAAATTTACTCTTTATTTATATTTGTGTGATGGGGTGACGGTTGATAACTATAATAAAATGCGGATAGGTCGAAGTTTGCGGTACCGACGCCGCACTGTTGCCATGCTTTTTGTATGAAAACAAACGAACGTTGTGCGCCGTACGACAAACGCACCGTTTCGGTTCGAACGTCTAAATTGAAAGAGCCCTTGGGTTGATTTAACCAAATGAAAATACAATTTAGTCTCTGAATAAGTTACACTAGACTGTCCCCCGGCTGTCACGAGTCAGGCAGTGACAGCTGACTCGCCGAATGCGACCGACTACCACATTTTTCACTTGCAGTGGCATTGCTATGCAGCGAACGATTTAGTATAATCACCGCTACCTGCACTGCAGATCTAAATTCAACAGGTACTTCTAAACCGCCATAAACCCGAAGTTTAAATTGACCGCGTTTCAGGATAATAAAACTAGACTTTTTTTAGTGCCGTGTTGAAAATAGGTCAAGTATGGTTTAGGCCAGGTCAGCAACCTGTCATTGTACCTACTTCGTTTATCTACACAGCTTAAAAATTGACCCGGTTAAGTTAGACATAAAAATAGTGATCATATACCACTTTATAGAAAATTTTGAGATCTACAACTTTGAAGTACTTTTTGAGAAAACTTACCGTTGTCTAAAAAATCCAAAACCTAAAATTTTGACAATGGAGCCCGAATAACTCCCTTAGCTCACACGGGATCAATGGGGACTTTGACACTTTATTCTTTATGGTAAAACATAGGTTTCTACGGAGATTTGGCTTTGTCGGAATTTTCTGTAATTTGAATTGTCTAGCTAGATTGTCCGGGTTAAATAAGCTATAAGTGGAAATGAGACGTGAATCAGTCATGGTTTAGACCATCGTTTCATAGCCTCGGGTCGCGACCCAAATTTGGGTCGCGGGCCATATCGAGATGGGTCGCAGGACCCGCGGGACTTTTTGAAAAACAAACAGCAATCACTGCATTTCATTTGATTTTAATGTTTGTTTGGGTTGCGGGCTTCAAATATTTTTGAATTTTAGGTCGCCAGGCAAAAAGGTTAAGTACTGCTGGTTTAGACTGTGAAACGTTCCTTGTACTCTGCCTATATGTGATGTGTGTAATTATAATTACGTACGGAAACATTCGCGCTTTTCCTTCATATAGGGGCAGCGTAGACGACAGACTTTTGTGCGATCAAATCTGCGGAGCAATAAAAACTCTGAATGGAAACTATCAGCGCGCCATTCAGAAATTTTATTGCTCCGCAGACTCGATCGCGCAAAAGTCTGTCGTCTGGCTGCGCCATATCATCACGCATTGAACATTCGATGTGTATACGCCAGTCATTTGTTTCTCGCCTTTTTAGAGTTCCGTACCCAAAGGGTGAAAACGGGACCCTATCCGTCGGTCCTTCCGTCCGTCTATCACCAGGCTGTATCTCACGAACCGTGCTAGCTAGTTGTAATTTTTCAGGTTATGCATTTCTATTGCCGCTATAACAACAAATATTAAAAATAAAATAAATTTATTATTTAACTGAGGGCTCCCATACAACAAGTCTTTTTTTCTCGGACTCGCTCTAGCCCGCTTTTTTTTCTATCATAGCAGAATCTTCATTGTTATTAAAAATTCGCAGTGTACAAGGCCTCTTACGCGTCGCGTCATACCGCACGATATAAAAAGTGAGTCATATCGGAGGGGGCTACGCGCTTTCTGCTGGTTCAACCGGCAATTAGGCCAAGTCGTTTGCCCGCAAAAGTGTAAAGAGCCGCCGTGGCGCGTAGCTCCAGACAGTGATTCCCAAAGTGGTCCAGGTGGACCCCCAGGGGTCCATGGGAGACTAGATGGGGGTCCACGCCGGAGTCGGTAAAAATAGAATTTGGTGCAAATGTAGCAGCAGGGGGTCCACCGAACTTCATAAAACTTTGGAAGGGGTCTATGAGTAAAAAAGTTTGGGGACCTCTGCTCCAGATGATGGGTCACGAATTGAACCGAAAGTCGAATGTCGAGCTAATCTATACTCTATGTAATACTAGCTTTCCGCCCGCGGCTTCGCCCGCGTGGAATTCGGTTATATTGCCGGTATAAAGCGAACATTCCCTCGGGAACATGATTTTTTTCCGGGATAAAAAGTACCCTATTATTTAATCCGGACTTCTAACTTCACGTCTGCAAAATTTCAAAGCAATCGGTTCAGTAGTTACGGCGTGAAAGCGGAACAAACAAACAAACAAACAAACAGACTCGCTTTCCGATTTATAATATTAGTAAGGATAGGGATTATAAAGCTGAAGAGTTTGTTTGTTTGAGAGATGACAAATGCTCTTTACATTTAAAAGTTACAAACACTAGAACTCTAAGGCCACAGGGTTCTAACTGAGAGAGAGACTGAGGATCGAACGGTAATTCCAAATTCAAATTCAAATAACATTTCGCCAATTCAGCGATAACTCTCGAACCATAAAAACCATGGCCGTTTGAGTAATGCACGATTTCCACCAAACGGCCGGAATCGGAAAGAATTTTATGGTCTTTAAACGATACTGAACCTTACGGTCACTGTGTTTAAGTCTACATTACCAAGCAGCGAACAAAAGCTAGGTGACGTACGTCGCCCGCGACCACGGAATACAAAAATAAGGTAATGTAGACTCAAATACAGTGACCGTAAGGTTCAGTATCGTTTAAAGACCATAAAATTCTTTCCGATTCCGGCCGTTTGGTGGAAATCATGCATAAGCCACTCTTAATAGAGCTGGCTGAGTCACAAAACATATGCATACCGAAACAGAAGTCAATCAAGTGTACAGTCACGAACCGGGATTGTTGAGCCACTTGCCACTGTTCGCAATTTAGACGTGTAATCAATGACCGATGTGACGGAC
>BHDV01039153.1:34688-48642 GCA_005406045.1 Adoxophyes honmai | reverse complement strand
TTGTTCGCCCTTATTGCGTTGACATAAAGCTTTTTCTACCCGCATTTTGCCGAAACGGCGTCGACTAATGTGGGGAGACCCTTACTCGTACTAGGCCAGTTTCAAAAAGAAATTTTCAAATGATGAACAGTTAGGGGCAGCGCAGACGACAGACTTTTGTGCAATCGAGTCTGCTGCGCAATAAAAACTCTGAATGGAAACTCTCTGCGCGCCATTGAGAGTTTTTATTAAGCCGCAGACTCGATCGCACAAAAGTCTGTCGTCTGCGCTGCCCCTTAACTTACTTTTTTTTCACATTTATAATTTACTAGCTCCGCTCGCGTTAAGAAGTTTTTAGGGAAGTGGGGGGGTTATGAAGAGACAAAAAGTAGCCTATATCACTCTCCATCCTTTTAATTATCTCCACCCAAAAGATCACGTCAATCCGTCGCCCCGTTTAGCCGTGAAAGACGGACAAACAAACAAACACACTTTCCCATTTATAATATTAGTATGGATTTCGTGTGGTTTCGGGTTTAGAATGAACCTCTCCATTTCTTCCGTGGATATCGTAAGAGGCGACTAAGGACATAGGTTAAGGTATATTTTAGGCGGCAGGCTAGCAACCTGCCCCTATTGTACCTGCCACCTCAAAACCTAAAAAATATTATACTAGAAGTGGCTACAAAACGTGAAATAGTCATCGTTTTGTCTATGTAGCGTTTTGTGTGCTCTGCCTACCCCGTTTGGGAATACAGGCGTGATTGTATGTATGTTATAATTTACGCGATCGAAAGAACAAGTAATGCCATTGGCTTTTGGCCTATGCCCTTTATCTAGAGCGGTAAGAATATGTTGTTTTAATCGACCTATTTTGTCGACATATCGATAATAGCTATCTCTATTGCGACAGTGTTTTACAAGAGTCATAAACTCGAGAAACGTGGTTTATTTTATGATAAGGTTAACTTATGAAGTAAATGGGCGAGGCGGTAAAAACTCGGTCTACCGAAAAGGCCCAAAGCCTTATTTTTAAACTTTATGCGTCAAGAAAAAGGCAAAGGTTTACAACCATGAAACTAGACCGTACTTTCTAGATATTTTAGTAGCTTTAAAGGCTAGGGTTTTGAATTGAAAATTACTAGTGTCCGACCGAAGCTTCGGCTTCGGCTTCGGCTTCGGCCACCTTCGGCCAAAAAAACCACCTTGGGCCAAACCTTCGGCTTCGGCCAAAATTTGGCCGAAGCTTTGGCCGAAGCCGAAGGTTTGCAAATCGAGATTTGAAATTGAACAAACGATGCCAGAGCGAGTTCGCCGGCCCGATCGCATTACTTGCAGTTAATTATATAAATTACTGACAACACATAACATAACAACATAGTCACACTTGATTTAGAAACGAAAACTGCGCATAATTTACTGCCGTATTTTTTTTACTATTAGCAAATTCTCGTATTTCTTAGGGTCAACATGGGGTCAACACACCTTCGGCTTCGGCTTCGGCCGAAGGTTTTGATGAAAGCCGATTAATCGGCTTCGGCTTCGGCTTCGGCCAAAATTGTACCTTCGGTCGGACACTAAAAATTACTGAACTACCGTAAGACTTGTAATGAAAGTTGTAAAATCAACTTGTCACTATTATATCTGTTTTAAAATTTAAAATTTTGCTAAAAGTGTACTTACCTACAGCTTAAACTACAATAGTTACCTTTAACTATTACATTTTCTGTTCTGCCTACCCAATTGCATGCATTTCCACTTCATAATATTTCCGTGGTCGTTTGTAAAAATAGCACGATTTGTTTCTCCCCGTCGGTCACGTATTGCAAACTTATTCTGAACGTCTAGTGCATTCAAACCGATCATGGATTCGATAACGATTTCGTTTGCGAATTAACGCGGAATTGTATGGAGACGTGTCGACCGCGGCAGTTGTGCAAACGTTCCGCTTAGCGGCACTGTCTCAGTTTCCATACAATTCCGCGTTTTTTCGCAAACGAAATCGTTATCGAATCCACGATCGTTTTGAATGCACTAGACGTTCTGTTCCCTTTATTATTCGTAATTACGAGTGTTGAATGCCGAGCCGCGTCGGCCAAACAACGTCCGGTGCGATTTCAGAGCCCAAATCGCAGCGACCATATCGTGTCAATTGGCCCAAAATATCAATGTGTCCACAGACTTGTATCGAATTAGATAACTCAAGTATATGTACTTCGCGTGCCAAAAGGGAAGAGGAATGCTCTTCCTTTGACGTGATGTCATTTAGTCTTGTACTACTTAGTGGTTTAACTTCCTAGAGACAGGACAACTTGAATAAGGCGTCACCTTTGAATCGGGTTCACTTGGACTGTCAATTCCCATCACCAAAGCTCTCATGTGACGTTACAATGGGTTGAGAAAAAGTGGCACACTTGGTTTTCATACAAATGCAGGAACTCGCGGTATCTATTTGGATGTACGTCTGTGCTTGAAAGTCTTCAAACGCGTGAAGTCAGTGAAAGTGACAAGACACTTAAGTATTATTGAAACAGAAGAGCTCGATTTGATTGCGAAGTGTCACATGCTTAGGCACTTGTCTCACCGCCGACGATGAGCGAACGCGTGGAACGATAAACTACGAACAGTGGGCGAGAGAAGCGAGTGTGAGCTCCAATAGTGTTGTCGCTCGGCTGTAGGCGAGTGTTCGAATGCGACGGGCTATTACTCGCGTCACTCGCTCGACTTACTCAAACATATAGGTTTTGCATATTAACACGTGCGAGACGAGACGTGCTCGGGTTAAGGCGGGTCCAGATTCGTGACAATTCGCCGAACCGAACACTGTGATGTCGCCGCGGACTTGTTACGTATAGTGTGTACGGGTGAAAGTTTGCATCGGACGCTTTGGGTTTGGGTGTACGGACATTTTGTTCCGGAGAATTAAAGGGATAACTGATCGTAACATTTGCACGCGTAACAAATTCCGTCCACACTATCGGTACAAACTCCCGGCTCTGTCACGGTCACAGTGTTCGGTTCGGCGAATTGTCACTAATCTGGACCCGCCTTTAGACAACCTGTCACTTTCTGACGTCTCTAGTTAGACAGTGACAGGTGTAGTCATACCTGTGCTTAGCCGGCTGCATGCGAGACAGCTGTACTGTATTAGCGGTTTGTTGCAAGACTTCCAAATAATTATAGATGAGCTTTTAATTGCTTGTCAAAATATATTCTCTCGTCAGGTAGTTTGAGTTCTAACTACCAAGCGAGCATCGCCGAGCGAGTACCGCTGAGCTAGTTTCATATTATCGCTGCTATTTCGACGACAATCTAGTAGAGTGAGTCTCACTGGCAGTGTGAACAGCCAGTGATGAACTATTAATATAAGTATATTTTACTAACACAGGATTCTTATCGTCCGTTTCGTCAAAAAATCGCCGATAGCTTACCGCTTGCTCGCTCTTAGTAGGACAAGTGCCGTAAAATTGTTTCGATTGTCGTCCAAATACGAGTATACTTTCGTACGTCGAATGGTTTCATGGTTTGCACTTAGCATAATGAGTTACATTGAATGGGTGAGGTCCGTAATTGACCTAATTGGGGCAAAAGTACCTATTATTAGACCATACATTATGGTTAGTTCTAGAATTTTTTCAGCATTTTTTAATGGCCTCTGTCGAATTGCGTTGAATGATGGGAGAAACGTTACAAGCATTTTTGGTTGCGAGTTAGATGCTACTACATACATCGAGGCTGTATTCCCAAATGGGGTGGGCAGAGCACACGAACAGCAACATAGACAAAACCATAAGCATAATTTTAAGGTTTCTGATTATGAGCCAATAGTCCTGACGCCTAGTTAAAATAAACCTAAATCTATTTCCTTAGTCGCCTCTTACGACATCCACGAAAGAAAATTAGATGTGATATCCTAAACCCGAAAACTCACGGTGATGCTACTAGACGTCGGATTAAATACATGTTTTAGCAACCTGTCACTATTATACTTCTTTCGTATAACTTTAACATAAGTAAATATGAAATAGTCATTATTTTGGCCATCTAACGCTTCGTGTGATCTACCTTCTCCGTTTGAGGATAGGCTTGACGTGTGTATGTAATCTGATTTAAATTAAGTCTTTAAACTTGCAATTCTAATAAAATTAAAACAATTGTTCAAAATTTTCGCTCAATTGCAATCAGATGCATCAGATGGCCTTACAATACTCTGTTATAAGCAATAACTTCACACGCAGACCTCAATACAATGGAGTAGCGGAGCGAGTGTCGCGTTGTGTAAGCACCAGCGTATCTGATCACACTGCATTGTTATGATGCACGCTAAAACAATGAGTACTTGGGTGATATTCGTGCTTTTGAGGCGGTCATTATACTTAACAGTTTTTTATCCGACTTCTTGGGAAATTGCTACATTATTGTTTTTGGGTCCCATCGAAATGAGAACCACGTTCAATATTAAATTTGCCTTGGTTGTTGACAACAAAAGAAGTGAGATCTAAATGGGTGCCAACTTCAGTGGTCAGTCCTGAAATTTATAACACCATACAATGTAATTTCTTCTTATAACTCAGAAAAATATATCATAGCCTAAAGTCTCACTTGATTAGTTCTCATATTTGGAATTTGAAATTTGGTGCTTATACACGTATGTATCTTGCAAGTTTCAATATTATGAGCCACCAGACGCGATTATGTGAAATAGTTTTTGAGCTATGAGGGGGTCAAAAGTGGCTCCAAATGGTTCGTATATTAACATACGGTGCTGCTCGCCAGTTCTGTTACATAAACTTGACTTGACACGCTACATGTCTAGACAGTCTTCCCCGCAAATTGAATTGAAAATAATGTAAAACAAAAGTCAATGGCACATAAGGTAAAAGTACCAATGCTCGACGCCTTAACGCCCAGTAGTTGACACCCGTCACCTGTCTTACCATGACATAAGGTTGCAAGTGCCAAGTATTGGGTCAGTGTCGAGCGCAGGGACGTTTACCTTAATTCTCGAGCAGCAATCGTTACACGGCAAAAACAAGTGCTGCAGAAAAGCGAGATTACTTTAAACCTAAACCAATAGCAGTTAATTGCTTTCCGCCAAAGATCCGGGATCAACGTGAATCTTGAGCAGCTGGCTTATTCAATTTGAAACGAGCGCCGGAACGATTGGGCAGGCCATGTGGATACCATCACTTAAGTCAGAGACCAGATAATTGTGGGTGACAGGTGACACCTAATAAAGCAAATGAGACAGCGTGTGTTTTGGATACACCGATTTCATCCGTGGATGGTGTAAGAGGCGGATGAGAATAGATAAGAGGATTGGTTAGCAAGATGTCTCTATTTATACCTGTGTAGCTCTAGACCTAAAATTATGCTAAAGATAGTCAGTCGTGTGGTTCTATTTACCCCTTTGAGAATACAGTTAAGCCCGTCACAGACTACGCATATACGATAATATTTGATCTGCGTATAAATGCCATTTTTCCATATGTCGATGTCAAAAGATACCTGACGGTAAATCTGCGCAGTGTGTGGTAGCTCATTGAATTGTATAGGGAGCGATATTGACAGATATATGTTCTGTAACAGATATCTTACCGTATCTGCTTAATGTGTGACGAGCTTTATTTCCTGACAATGTTTCATGTGAGGTGTCGGGATAGAATAACACTTCTCCAATTCTTCCGTGGATGAGACTAAGGAAATGAATTTAGATATTCTTTAGGCGACAGGCTAGCAACCTTTCATCAAACTACCCCTTCCATCAGTTTTCAAACCAAAAATTAAGCTAGAAGTGGCTAGCAGCGTGAAATAGTCATAATCATGGTATGTCACGTTTCGTGTGCTCTGCCTACACCATTTGGTAACATAGACGTGATTGTATGTATGATGTTCACAACAGTAAATTCAAAAAAGGAATCGTAAAAACCGGCCAAGTGCGAGTCGGACTCGCGCACGAGGGGTTCCGTACCAAAAACAGCAAAAAACACGCTTTTTGTATGAGAGCCCCCCTTAATAATATTTTTTTATTTTATTTTAGTACTAGCTTTTGCCCGCGGCTCCGCTCGCGTTAAATTCGGGGTATCACAGAAGAGATAGCACACATACCAATTTTATAGCTTTCTACATTAAAAACTTCCACTCCTCACTTTAGGGAAATGGGGGGGTTTTGAAGAGACAAAATGTAGCCTATGTCACTTTCCATGCCCTAAACTATCTCTACCTAAAAAAATCACGTCAATCCATCGCTCCGTTTAGCCGTGAAAGACGGACAAACAAACAAACAAACAAACAAACAAACAAACAAACAAACAAACAAACAAACACACTTTCACATTTATATATTGGTACGGATTCGTCGTTATAGCGGCAACAGAAATACATCATTTGTGAAAATTTCAACTCTCTAGCTGTCACGGTTCGTGAGATACAGCCTGGTGACAGACGGACAGACAGACAGACAGACAGACAGACACCGAAGTCTCAGTAATAGGGTCCCGTTTTCACTCTTTGGGTACGGAACCCTAAAAAACACTAGCTGCTGAAAATCATAGGCAACTAATATTAAAAAGAAATACAAAAGTATAACGTGTCGCGACAAACATGTGTCAGTGATGTTCCGATAGGGAACAATGTTATCGAGTCGCATATCGATTCGGCCGCCTAAATACTCGGTACTTAATCAAGGGTGACTGATAACGGTACGCAATCTAATCGATAATCTGTAGGTTAGTCTAACACGAACGTTTAGGTAAATAAACAACGGTACAAATCACAATACACCTTGCTTGGTAAATCCATGGTGACCAAAAACATGGTAAATGCTTATTGACAAGATCAACGATGTTTTGAAGAGAGGCCAAATTAGAAGTGCCTTATCATCAGCTTCATCATTTCAGATATAAGACGTCCACTGTTGAACATAGGCCTTCCCTTCAGGTACTCATGGAAGTCTAAAGGGGAAGTGTCTACAGTCCCCGAAATGTAATTTGGCAAGATTTTAACTGGCCGCGAATTACCCCTACTACTTACTACCCGAAATCAGAAACAGTCGAGCATGTATGACGAAATGTATGAATGTAAATGAAGCGAGAGAAGTATGTCACGATAGAGCGAGTAGCACTCTCGTCTCTGGATACCCCGCAGGGTGAGCGTGATGTTTATGTTCTCGTATGTATGTAACATGGTATGTGTTTATCTGTGGTAGAGAGCAAATCCTATTCTTATCATGATTTTTCTTACAAATGTGGCAAAGTCTGAAATGAGGAGATCCGTACACGAACTAAAGTCACAGATTCCACCGGATTAGCAAGTTGAAGTGGCAATGGGCAGGCCACATAGCACGCAGAGCAGATGGCCGATGGGGTCGAAAAGTGCTCGAGTGGAGATTAAGGACCAGCAAGCGCTGCAGTGGATGTCCATCTACAAGACGGACAGACGACCTTATAAAAGTCGCTGGAAGACGCTGGATGCAGGTCGCTCCCAACAGGTCCAGTCGCGAACCGGGATTGTTGAGCCGCTTGCCACTGTTCGCAATTTAGACGTGTAATCAATGACCGATGTGACCGACTATACCCTGTTTCTTTTAAGATTTAAATTTTCAACGGAATAAAAATATTTTTTCTCTGGAACGCACAGGTAAAACTAGATATGATTAGTGTCATAACACTTATTACTGTTTGTTATAATGATTTCAATACAAACAGTATCAGTATTTACGGTGATGCCTTGTGTTCACTCAAAAATGTGTGAGGTTTTGACAGTTAAGATTCAAATCTTAAATGAAACGGAGTATAGATGTTGGCTATTGGATTAGTATTACACGACCAAGTTACAAACATTGGTAAGTGACTCAACAATCCCGGTTCGCGACTTACTTATGGAAGCGGAGGCCTATGTTCAGCAGTTATTTCCAATTTACGAGAATATTCTACAAAGGTGTGTAAGTTCACGCACTCTCCCTTGGAGACCCATTTAACTTTTTCTAACATGCGGAAATACGACAATCGCAACAAACAATGCAGTGGCTTCGACAAAAAATGGGCAATACAGTAGTTTCAGTACTGAATATACTATACTACAGACTTTAATTAAACGAAGGATAACGAGGCTAACTTAGGCTGGTAAATCAGCAGCGCTTTTGTCTAATGCACTAAAAATCTACATCGTTTTTAACCCCCGACGCAAAAACGACGGGGTGTTATAAGTTTGACATGTCTGTGTGTGTGTGTGTGTGTGTGTGTGTGTGTGTGTGTGTGTGTGTAAATGTGTATGTATCTGTCTATGGCATCGTAGCTCCCAAACGGATGAACCGATTTTGATGCGGTTTTTTGTGTTCGAAAGCTATATCCGTCGAGAGTGTTCTTAGCTATGTTTGGTGGAAATCGGTTCAGATCTTCAAGGTCATCAGGTCATTTGTTAGGTTTGATGAGAATGTTACACGTTCAGTAAAGCCATCGAGTTGGGGCTCGTCGGGGGTTTTTTAATTTTTAATTAATGTTGGTTATTAATTTGACAGTTTCAGGTGACACTTTGAAATGTTTCAATTTCTAAACGATTTTTGGTTTCAACTGTCAAATTAAAAACGATGTAGATTTTTGGTGCGTGAGACAATAGCGTTGCAGAACAATCAATTCAGGTTACAGGCATGCGTGTTAGTTATAAGCACTATTTAATAGGATTACTGACAGCTATTAGATTAGCAGTATGTGCGCGCAGATTTATCGCGTTAGGTACAGTCAAAGAATTTGATAAATAATATAAACATACATATACATGTGAGAGGGTCAATAGCTATCAAAGACATTCATTGTTCTAAGCCCTAGTAATCTCATTCAGTCAGTAGAGCGACGCGTGAGTTGGAACGTGCCTTAGGCAAAGGGCAGTCTCCTTAACGCGGTCGCCGGTGCCGGTTGGGCATACTGATTGTTTATCGACTCCTAATATGTCGGTCCCAGAGGATGAAGGTCGTGAGATGTCCGAACTCCCGGAGGTCGGAGCCCACGATTTATCATTTTCTGCCTCAGCAGCGGTGGGATCGGCTCAAAAGCCTCCATCGGCTTCAAACACGCAAGAAAAAGAATATTTTACGGCCGGCAGTAACACCGACACCAATTCAAACTCAAGTGAAAGACAACAGCTACCGTCAATGACGCAAGACATGTGGAGCCAATTTTTCCAAAATTTGGTTCAAAATTTAAAACCTGTCGACCAGCATGAAACGGCGAGTGTCAGCAGAAGATTTAAAATGGACGAAGTTTATTTACCATCTTATGATCCGGATGAAAGTACGTTCACTATAATGCAGTGGTGTGATGAAATTGATTATCATCGAAATCAAAATTCTTGGACTGACTACGAAACTAAAAATGCGGCATTTACTCGTCTAACCGGGAGAGCAAAAAAATGGGTCGAGTCTTCTTACGCTGTGTGTAAATCGTGGAGTGATTTGAAGGAGAAACTTACCTCACAGTTTGCGGCTTCCAGGCGATTTCATGACCTGTTTCGGGACATGGTTGATTACACAAGTGATAAGGCAAGTTCGTATCTAGAGTATTCGTCGACGAAGTTGGCACTCATCGACCGCCTGGAGACCGGATGGAGTGAATCTAGTAAGATTGAAGTAATTATTTCGGGCATAATGGACTTGCAGGTACGTTCCGCTTTATTAAAAACAACACCCGATAACTTCGTGGCGCTGGAACGTCATTTAAACACGTATTCTTGTGTTAAAGTTTGTAAAAGATCGTTTGATAGCTCACGTGATGTTTCTAATGCCTACCAACATAAACGGGCTAAATATAATGATTACGGTAATATTAAATGTCATAATTGCGGTAAGCTAGGGCATATGAAACGACACTGTAAGTCGTTATCGCGGGGCCACTTCAAAAATGAACGGCCCGCGCGCTCTCAAACATCTCAAGTGACGAATGAGAAATCAAATGAGTCCAAGTCCCTACTATGTTCATATTGTCATAAGATGGGTCATTCTGATAAAACTTGTTTTAAGAAACAACGTAATGAGAAAAACGTAGAACTGAAACCTAACATGTTATCAACGAAGTCAGTTAATGTTTGTTCATCATCAAACGAATCTTTGATTGAGGTATGCATTCACGATTATAATTTACACGCGTTAATTGACAGCGGTGCAGAATGTTCTTTAATTAAACGAGATATTGCTGATAGTTTACCTGTTAAAAAGGAAATTTGTTTAACTCGCCTAACTGGCATTGGCGCTGTGCCTTGTTATTCATTGCAGAAATTGACAACTAATGTTGATCTTAACGGCATAAATGCAGAAGTCGTCTTTGTCATAGTGGACTCTCATCTTTTACCCTTTGACATTATTCTAGGAAGAGACATTTTCAAGACACCTGGTCTAGTTCTTACAATGAACAACAATGGTGCTAAAATAACTCGTGATATTAACGTTAACATTTGTCAATCGCAAAATGCTCACCTAGATCTATCAAATATTAACACAGATTTAACAGCTAATTCTGACAAGGAAAAACTGAAATCTATTTTAATAAAGTTTGGTGAAAATTTTGTAACTGGAAACTGTAAGTCCACTGTGAAAACCGGTGAAATGACAATAAAACTTAAAAACCCGGACAAAGTAGTGCAGAGACACCCGTATCGCTTAGCACCTTCTGAGCGTAAGATTTTGCAGACCATAATAGCCGACTTAGAATCAAAGGGCATTGTTCGCGAAAGTTCCTCTCCATTTTCAAGCCCTGCCTTATTAGTAAAAAAGAAAGATGGCTCTGATCGACTATGCATAGATTATAGAGAGTTGAACACTAACACCGTGCGAGATAATTACCCTCTACCACTCATATCTGAACAAATAGATACCCTCGGCCAGGCAACATATTTTTCGAGTTTAGACATGGCTTCTGGATTTCATCAGATTCCGATGGCTTCTCAAAGTGACATAGAAAAAACAGCTTTTATTACGCCAGATGGCGTTTGGGAATACATCAAGATGCCATTTGGGTTATGTAATGCCCCTTCTGTGTATCAACGGGCAATAAATAAGGCTTTAGGTGAACTTAAAGATAAGGTCGCTCTTGTCTACATGGATGATGTATTAGTTTTCTCAAAATCAAAAGAAGAAGCCTTTTACAATTTAGAACAAGTGTTGATTGCTTTGACTGAGGCTGGTTTTGCATTTAATTGGAAGAAATGTTCTTTTCTAAAGACATCTGTTGAATATTTAGGTTATGTAATCAGCAATAATTCTATCCAACCTAATCCAAAAAAGATTGATGCCTTGGCAAATGCCCCTTTGCCATTGAACGTAAAAGAATTGAGACAATTTAACGGCCTAGCAGGATATTTTAGAAAATTCGTGCCCAATTTCTCTACACTTATGGCACCTCTTTATGCTCTTACAAAAAAAGATGTAAAATGGTTTTGGACGGATGAACACACGAAAGCTCATCGCACTGTGATAGAATACCTCACTTCGACGCCCGTTCTGGCAATTTTTAATCCTAACCAGCCCATTGAATTGCATACTGATGCTAGCTCGATCGGCTATGGAGGTATTCTATTTCAGAGAGATAATAATCAGCTGAAAGTCGTCGGTTATTTTAGCCAACGGACTACAGACGTAGAAAGTAGATATCATAGCTACGAGCTAGAGACTCTTGCAGTGTTTAAAGCACTCAAGCATTTTAGACATTACCTGTTTGGACAAAAGTTTAAAGTTGTAACTGACTGTAACGCACTTAAGGCGTCGCGTCATAAAAAGGAGCTCTTACCTCGAGTTCATCGTTGGTGGGCTTACATGCAAACGTTTGATTTTGACATAGAATACCGAAAAGGCGATAGGCTACGTCATGTTGATTATCTCAGCCGGAATCCAACAAATCAAAAACTAGTAAATGCAGTGCAGATTAATAAAGACTGGCTGCTTGCTGAACAGAAATTAGATTCCGACATACACCGAATTGTAGAATCAATCGAAAACGATACCATTGACTCGACTATAAGATCATCTTATACTTTGAAAGACAACATTTTGTACAGAAACATTCAGGTGAATGGAAAAACTCTTAGTAGGGTTATTGTGCCGCGCAACTTTCGATGGCAAATTATCCAAAGATTTCATGATGAGCTAAAACATTTAGGATGGGAAAAAACCTTAAACAAAATAAGAGAATACTATTGGTTTCCGAACATGACTTCGTGCGTTAGAAGTTACATTAATCAATGCCTTCCTTGTAAAATCAACAAAAATCCTTCCGGTAAAAAACAATCCGCACTACACCCCATTGAAAAGATTGCGGAACCATTCCATACAATTCATATCGACACAAGTGGTAAATTAACTGGAGGGCGATTATCCAAAGAATATGTGATTGTCATTATTGATGCCTTCACAAAGTACTGTTTACTTACGCCTGTCAAGGATTTAACCTCTCGATCAGCATGTGAGGCCCTTAATAATTTGGTTGCTATATTTGGAACTCCTAGGCGAATTATATCAGACCAAGGTACATCATTTACCGGACAAGAGTTCCAAGAATTGTGTCAAAAATGGTCTGTAGACTTTCACGAAATAGCTAGTGGCGTTAGTCGAGCTAACGGCCAAGTAGAGCGTGTCATGTCAGTTTTGACCAATTGTTTCTCAATTGCCGAAAATCAAGATAAAAAATCTTGGAAATCGGTTCTTGGTGAAGTACAGTTAGCATTGAATTGTACGGTATCAAAATCTACAGGTAAAACCCCCTTACAGTTATTAATTGGCTGCAATAAAAGCCCACCTCGTCTGAACTTTCTTAGTTTAGAAAACGACATCCTAAATCTCACCGAAACAAGACAGGCAGCGAAAATTAGGATGGACGAGCTAGCTTCCGTAGCTAAAAGGCGTTTTGACGAGAAAAAGGCTAAGATCTGCCCATTTTCAATTGGAGATTTAGTTCTAGTTCAAAAGAATCCAAGATTGATTAAAAAACTTAGTGAAAAGTTTAGTGGACCATGCGAAGTTATTAATGTTGGCCAAAATGAACGTTATACTGTCAGACCAATATCAGGTGGTCGCGAACAGTACGTTTGTCATGAACGACTACGCAAATACCCGTCTAGTTTGCCTGCGTTGTCCGAGTGTTTGAGTAATAATATTGAGCCTAGTGCTAAAAACGATGCTTAGTTAAACGAACTGTACTTGTTATCTTATATTTTATTCTCATGTCGATTGTTCAAGCTTAATTGCATACTAAAGAGTAATGTTAAGTTTATATAACCTGTAGCGTATACTGTAAACATAAGTCGCTATTTATGCTTATGACTTTTGAGAATCAAAAGTTTAAAGAGTGCCGTTGTATTTGGCCACTCTGTGTTTATAATATCTTGTTTCCTTATGATGTGCCTGTTCTTTGTGACACCGCACTCCTTTGTTTAAAAGGTGAACGAAATTTATCGCCTTCTATAATTTAAGACTATAATGGCTGTAAACGTTCTTGGAGCCCGTTGCGCATTATTGTGATTTGTAGAATCACTGTTTTGTTTTCACAACCTGTGTACGTACCTCTTTGTAATGAGATTCAGATACTTACTTAAAATAAAAATTGTGTATGAGAACCAAATTGTTTTGATTTACGTACAAGTTTGCATTGAAAAATGGTTGAAAGCTGGATGCGTTGCCAATATTTGTCTGTTGAAAGCAGGACGCTTTGCAGATGTATCATTGAAAAATGGCTGAAGCTGGATGCGTTGCCAATATTTGTCTGTTGAAAGCAGGACGCTTTGCAGATGTATCATTGAAAAATGGTTGCAAGCTGGATGCGTTGCCAATATTTGTCTGTTGAAAGCAGGACGCTTTGCAGATTTATCATTGAAAAATGGTTGAAAGCTGGATGCTTTGCTAATATTTGGCTGTTGAAAGCAGGACGCTTTGCAGTTGTTGTATGATGGTGCGAAGCAGGATGCTTTGCTGATATTTGACTGTTGAAAGCAGGAC
>BHDV01039153.1:12975-32970 GCA_005406045.1 Adoxophyes honmai | reverse complement strand
ATATAAGTAAGTTTATCCGTTGTCTAGTACCCATAACACAGGCATTAAATTGACTACTTTGGGACTAGGTGATTGGTGTAAAAATTGTCCAGTAATATTTATATTTTATATTTATATAGATGTGTTTTTTCCGAATGATAAAATGAATCCTGCATTATCCTGTGCAGTGTCGGGTTACAAGCAAAACTTATATTTTTTTTCCGTGGACGTCGTAAGAGGCGACTAAGGAATAGGTTTGAGTTGGATCTAGGCGGCAGGATAGCAACCTGTCACTAATGTACCATCGAACCAATTGATTCCTGACCCACGATAGAACCTTTTCACAGTGAACGATATAGTGACATTGCATAGCTTGACAAAGGAAATCTTTATTACGTTTATTGTGAAAACGTTCTGCGATGGGTCAGGAATCAGTTGTTTCGATTGTACCTGCCAACTTAAAACCCAATATGTCAGAAGTGGCCAAGTAACGTGAAACAGTAGTGGTTTTGTCAATGTAAAGTTTCGTGTGCTCTGTCCACCCCATTTGGGAATACAGGCGTGATGTATGTATGTATGAGTTTAGTGCGACCAGGTGTGCTACGGAAGTTGCCCTTACAAGTATTTTTTGTGCGATCGAGTCTACGGCGCACAAAAAGTCTGCATGGATTTTTAGCGTCGTGTGCGTAACTGCATATAATGCCATAGGTTCTATTTTACATACATACATACTCACGCCTGTATTCCCAAGAGGGGTAGGCAGAGCACATGAATTCAAAAATCCAGTGCCACGTTTAGCAATTTCAGGGTAATCAGGTGGTTAAACGTGATATTGCAGTGACAGGTTGCTAGCCCGTCGCCCACAATACATAAACCCTTTCCCAGAGTCGACTCTTACGACACCCACGGGAAAAAAAGGGGTGGTGCTATTCTAACCCGGCACCACACGGGGTATTATATTTTAACACATTCACGACCAAGCCTAAAATCAAAACATCTGCGCGGAACCGAGTAGTCTATAGCTAGTACAAAATTAACCCGGCTCCCGGGTTCTCGGTATCTCGCGAATGTTTTGAAGAACCCGGGAGCCGGGTCCTTGGTTCTGAATGTGTTAACAGACTAAAAAGTCCGTCGCGAACAGTCTGTCGTCTGCGCAGGGCCTGAGCCTTGTTCCGTTCGGAAAGTTTTAAACCTCCGCTTCTCAAGTGTATTATTGATTTAAAAGCCACTTCAAGGAATCAATCAGACAATTTGCGGGATCCGCCCCCAAAATTATACACAGGGACTGAATTAGGGTTGCCACTTACATACATTCATACAATCACGTCTGTGTTCCCAAATGTGGTAGGCAGAGCACACGAAACGTGACATAGAAAAAACCGTGATAGTCATATATCACGCTTTGCAGCCACTTCTAGCAAAGTTTTAGGTTAGCAAATATGGAAAAGGTAGAATAGTGACAGGTTGGTAGGTAAATAACATACTGTACCATATTTAACAGTAATACTTGTAAAATACTGTACTCTATTTACACCTCATGAGAACAATAAAGTACTTACACAAAAACCCTTTATTTCGCATGGATTGATTTTTTTGAATTTCAAAAAGTTTAGTCGTTAGTATTTTTTAATTGAAAAAAAAAAAATTATCGATGACATAGATACTGTCATACATCACGCCTGTATTCCCAAACGAGGTAGGCAGAGCACACGAAACGCTACATAGACAAAACCATGACCGCTTTAGGCCTCGTGGCCACTTCTAGCATATATTTTTCCCGTGTGGTGCCGGGTTAGAATAGCACCTCCCCCTTTCTTCCCGTGGGTGTCGTAAGAGTCGACTCTGGGAAAGGGTTAGTGTATTGTGGGCGATGGGCTAGCAACCTGTCACCGCAATATCACGTTAAACCATCTGGTTACCCTGAATTTGCTAGACGTGGCACTGGATTTTTGAATCCATGTGCTCTGCCTACCCCTCATGGGAATACAGGCGTGAGAATATGTATGTGTATGTATGTATTTTTTTTTGTTTTGAGTTTTCTTTATCGATTAATGATGAAATTGGTCGAAAGAACACAAAGTAACAAAAAATATGTTAAAAAAGTACTTTATTTGGTTGTTGTTTTTTTTCTTTTCTCTGTACAGTCGAGTTCACTAATATATGAGCAAAACTGAGGGTTCAAAAATATCTGTTGACCCTTATGACATTGACAATAAGGTGCCAAAGTTTACATATTTGGCATTTGTCTGCTCATATATTCATGAACTCGACTGTACCAATGTACTTAGTCTTAAAAAAAAACGGGCAACACTAAACATATCTATCACGTCATAACATGAAGTCGTGTTGACGTTATATTAACATACAGAAAAGGCTGAAATGAATATTAATATTCGCTATAAGGGAACCGCAACCCCTTTTCTAAGAACTGTCTGCGAACACGATTCGGAAAATCTTCGACTCAAAGTGAAGTGGATACAAAGAAAATTAATACAGCTGTAGACTTGTAGGCACAGTTTTGTACTAGTAACCTAATTTCATTTAATAATACACGACGTAGACAGTTCATGATGGATGAGTATTTAAACTTGTTTCGACATGTTTCGGTCAAGCCCTAGTCACTAGGAGCCGCGGCGGCTGCTACCAAACGCGCACTACGCGCCACCGCTCTGTGCACGCGACACCAGAGCGATGATGAAGGGCTACGGAAAACCCCAAACATGTCGAATGAAACTCAATTTAAGACATGAGTTATCCGTATTTTTTATTACAAGTGAGTCTCACGGTGATAAAAAATAAAAAAAACCGGCCAAGTGCGAGTCGGACTCGCGCACCCAGGGTTCCGTACAAACCTGCAAGGTTTACAAAGTTCGTTCATTACGACAATCGAGTCATAACTATGGTATTTTTATTGCAAAATGAAATTCATAACATTACAATGGGGAAAGATGGAGGAGCATACGTCTTTGCCGTTTAAAAAATGTTGCCCTCCCCATACATAGTATAATAACTCGCGGTCATTGCTGTAACTACAATTATGTTTACAATCCCAATTTTTTTGGTGGTATAACTACTTAAAATTTTAAGCTTTTCGGAATTTTTCTGTTACCTGTGCTGTAAGCTATTGCTTCTTACCAAATTTCGAGATTCTATGTCAACGGGAAGTGGTCTTTAGGTTTTAATTCCCTTGCGTGTAGTTGCGAGTTTCAAAATATGCGGTATCAATGGTTGTACTTTTGCGTTTTGCGTTTTTGCGTTGACTTAGAATTTTTTTTTTTCACGGGTTAAAGGCAATTAGATCTAAGTATTTGATATGAATTTCAACTTGATAGCTCTACGCGTTCATGAGGAAAAAAGTAATAAGTTTATATTTATTAAAAAATATATATGTATTTTGTAATGTAACTAAAAATTTAAGGTTTTCGGAATTTTTCCTTTATGTGTGCTATAAAACGTTGCTTCATGCCAAATTTCAAGATTCTAGGTCGACTGGAAGTACCCTTTAGGTTTTGATTCCCTTGCGAGTACTTGCGAGTTTCAAAATATGCAGCTTAAATTGCTGTTTCTTTTGATTGCGTTGACATAGAAGTTTGATTTTGTTACAGCTTAAAGGTATTATAGACCTGAGTATTTGGTATGAATTTCAATTTAATACCTCTACGCGTTTATGAGGAAATGGGTAGTAAGTTTAAAATTATTAAAAAAATATATATTATGTGATGTAACTAAAAATTTATGGTTTTCGTAATTTTTCCTTTATCTATGCTATAAGACGTTGCTTCGTACCAAATTTCAAGATTCTGAGTTCACGGGAAGCACCCTGTAGGTTTTGATTCCCTTGCAAGTGTCGAAAATTTGCGGCATAAACGGCTGTATCTTTTGATTGCGTTGGCTTAGAAGTTTGATTTTTTCACAGCTTCAAGGGACAGTAGACCTGAGTAATTGATATAAATTTCAGCTTCATACCTCCACGCGTTCCTGAGAAAAAGGGTCTTGACAGACGGACGGACGGACGGACGGACGGACAGACGGACAACAAAGTGATCCTATAAGGGTTCCGTTTTTTCCTTTTGAGGTACGGAACCCTAAAAATAAATATCACTGGACAATTTTTACACCAATCACCTAGTCCCAAAGTAGGCAATTTAATGCCTGTGTTATGGGTACTAGACAACGGATAAACTTACTTATAGATAAACATCCAAGACTCGAAAGCAAACATTCATATTCATCATACAAACATCTGCCCCGACCGGGGATCGAACCCGGGACCTTAAGCTTCACAGTCAGGTTCTCTAACCGCTGGGCTATCGGGCCGTCATGATTCGTCATGGGTCGTGATTTTTTGTTCAAAGGCATTGAATGATATATTTTACTACTACATTTTATTTGGTTCCGTAAGGTGTCGAGTTTAGATAATACTCTCTATTTCATCCGTGAGTGTAGTAAGAGACGACTAAAGAATTAGGTTTAAGTATGCTTTAGGCGACAGGCTAGCAACCTGTCACTATTATGCACCTCTTCCATCAGTTTTTAAACCTAAAATTATGCTGGAAATGGTTGCGATGCGTGAAATAATCATGGTTTTGTCTATGCCACTATACCATTTGGGAACACAGGCGTGATTGTATGTACCTAAGTATGAAAATTCATTTAATGTCTCTAAGACTCAACTCAATTGTAGACCTATAAAGCTGTCGATACAGTCACAGATGTTTATATTGTTTGTAATACAGACCCTTTAGTACATGTTGTCCCTGTCAGACTCATGAAAAGCAATATACTGTATCTCTGTCGCACGGAAGACAAGTTTTACCTTCATTACGATCCCTAAAGTTTGGTCTGACCCGGGAAAATCGTCAATGTACCCCCAAATCTAGTGCTTGGTCGAAACATCTAGAAATACAGGACTTATATGTATAGGTTTAACGCGAGAGATAAACCTTCAGTCTAATTTGAGGGATCCACTCGTAAAATGAAATGACCAGATGATAATGTAACGAGCTCCGTATCTAGCCAACTAAGTCTGCTCATTTTGTAGCATTATGCTTATATCACTAGTTAAAAACTTATAGGGTGCGGAATAGCGTGATTAGAGAGAAGTGTCTGAAAGAGAGTATTATAACAAGGATAGAGAAAGGTATGCCGCGTTGGTTTGGGCACGTCGAGAGAATGGATGAAGCATGTAAGCTACAAAAGTGTGTTAGGGCAAGTCGATCGAGGGCGCCCTCGAAGAACCACATTAGGAGTACCCGAAACCGTCGAGCGTGTATGCCGAAAGTGATGAATGTGAGTGAAGCGAGAGAAGTATGTCAGAATAGAAGCGAATGGCATTCTGTTGTCTCTGCCTACCTACTACGTCTGCTCATTTTCAAGCATAATGTTTAACTGAACTAGTTAATATAGGCATGTAAAGGGTCCTTTCTTGTTGCTGGGACTGGCTCTAATTATGAAGGCAGGGACAGTTTTTTTTAACTTATTCGCTAATGGAGTGAACGTTAAGCAGAAGTTATAATCACTTTCTGTCCCTAGGGTGTAAGTTGAGAATTTCCAGGAGAGTTTAATGAAAATTTGTAGTTCGCATTAAGAGTGAGATATTTTCTTACACTTCGTTTGTGTACGGAGCTTGCGTGATTTATAAAATCTGCATACATCGCCTGTATTCCCAAATGGAGAAGGCAGAACATTTGCAAGTTTACATAGCACCATGGCTATTTTACACTTAGCCACTTCTAGCATAATTTTAGGTTCAAAAACAGTTGGAAGAGGTAAAATAGTGACAGGTTGGTAGCCTGTCGCTTAAAACATACCTAAACCTATTTCCTTAGTCGCCACCTATGACATCCGCAGAAGAAATGGAGAGGTTATTCTAAACCCGATACCAAACGTATCGAACTATCTTTTACAATTTATTTACCCTTTCAAAATTATGTTATGACGAATGGTCTGAGCTAAAAATAGTACATCATATAACCCAATTCTGTACATAGTGACTGCGTGGCTAGACTAAAACCCAATTACTGCAATTACGTGTATTCAACATTTTATATATTTGTACCATAACTCTGCGGTGAACGTGGGAGTTCTGTTTGGCTGAAAATAGATTTGATCTAGAAATAAAGTTATCCTGTATTTTTAGAACGAGCAGGTGAAACGAAACTGCCTCTTGCGGATTAGATTGAAAAGAAAAAAAAACCGGCCAAGTGCGAGTCGGACTCGCGCAACAAAAACAGCAAAAAAAACTCTTTTTTTCTATGGGAACCTTTGTTGTCATAGCGGCAACAAAAATACATCATCTGTGAAAATTTCAACTCTCTAGCTGTCACTGTTCGTGAGATACAGCCTGCGGTGATAGACAGACGGACAGACAGCAGTCTCAGTAATAGGGTTTTTACCCTTTGGGTACGGAACCCTAAAAAGACAGTTAAAGACTTCATTTTGTCACATATACACACATACATCACACCTGTTTTCTAAATGATGTACGTAGGTAGAGCGCACGAAACGTGACATCGACAAGACCACGGCCATTTCACGCTTAGCTGCCATTTCTAGCATAATTTTCGGTTCAACGAATGGATGACATATACTCGTTATAGTGACAGGTTGCTAGCCCATCGCCTAAAGCCAACCCAAACCTTAGTCGCCTCTTACGACATCCACGGAAGAAACGGATAGGTGATATTCTATACCGACTACGGCCGGCCACATACATTCGGAAAAATTCCGTTTCGGAATCTCGAATCGGAAAATCGAACGCAGTCAATCGATACAAAATCTATGGACCGCCACACACATTTGGAAGTTTTCCGTTCGGGATTCCGAACGGAATTTTTTCGAATGTGTGTGGCTGGTCCATAGATGTCGTATGGATTTAGTGCGTTCGGACAGTCCGATTCGAGATTCCGAAACGGAATTCCGTATGTATTGCACCGGCCGGCGGCCTACACCAGCCTGTGTGGTAATGGAATGGTAACGTGATCTAGACATATAATAGCTCGCAAATGATATAAGTATAGAAACTTGACAGTTGGAATCAATATAGTCTGGTATTGATTAGCAGATTAGGTATTCAGGTCTTCGTGACATAACAACAAGGCGCAGGCTTTACCAAGAGTTCTAACTAATCCAAAACATACCTAAATATCAGGCCTATAGTCCCAAATGATAGGCAGAGCATAAAAAACGTTGCATAGGTAAAACCATGGTTCTTCACGCTTCTTTCGCGTAGTTTTTAACCGACTTCAAAAAAGGAGGAGGTTGTGAATTCGTCGGGTTCTTTTTTTTTTTTTTTATGTGTGTTCGCTGATTACTCGAAGACACCTGGACCGATTTGGAAAATTCTTTTTTTGTTGGAAAGGATACAGTTTCCAGGTGGTCCCATTGTCAGCATATCTTGACTTGATGATGGAATATGAGGGAAATCGAGGGCAACCCTCAAATTTTATAGGCACAGGTAATGTTTTTAGTACATTTTTCAAAGCTACACCAGTATTTACGTTTGGCAGTAAAAAATATGACTGAGCTGATGATGGAAGGTCAACTCCTTAATGCTTAGGAGTTAAAGGATAATTCTTTCAATACTGAATGCACCTGCAGACTGGAAATTATAATTTCAGTAATTAGTCAGGCCTGCTGGTGATGGAAGGTCACCCTCATTAGACAAATGCTTTCAGCATATCCCAAATTTGTCTTTAGTCGTTTCTTACGACACCCACGGAAGAAATGGAGAGGTGATACTCTATTCCCGACACTAAACAACCGTTAAAAATAATTCCACTCCACATCAGACAAAAGAAACACTTTCTAAAACTTTCAGGTATAATATTACCAACCAACATTTTAATAAACTTTACTATCATAATTAACAATTCATTACGCCAAGTAATTAGCAACAGGCTTTAAAAGGTGTTAGCATAATGAAGCTCGTATTTAATAATGGCGAAAGTTGAAGTTGATAATGTTAATCAGAAAACTAAGTTGTTAGAAATATTTACATACATACAATCATACAATCACGCCTGTGTTCCCAAATGGGGTAGGCAAAGCACACAAAACGTGGCATAGACAAAACTATGATTATGACATTTATGACTACATCACGCTTTGCAGCCACTTCTAGCATATTAGGTTTGCAAAGATGGAAGAGGTTGAATAGTGACAGGTTGCTAGCCTGTCGCCTAAAGCATACCTAAACCTACTTCCTTAGTCTTACGACCGACTCCCACGGAAGAAATGGAGATGTGTTATTCTATCCCGACACCACATGGCAAATAAAGAAATAATTACTAGGCATTATAATCAGCTGTAATGAATGTCAAACGGAGGAATTAAAAACTAGAGATGCAACGGATATCCGGTTGCTATCCGGTATCCGGCCTATCCGGCCATTATTTTACTATCCGGCCGGATACCGGATAGTTGCGCACTATCCGGCCGGATACCGGATAGTGATTCTGTTTGGTATTTATCTTTGAAAAAGGTTAATTTGTACACAAGAAAACAACAACAAATTATCAATATTTGTTTATAAGTACATATTACCTTTAACATATAATTTAAACTTATCAAAAAGCCTCATTTGAAGTAAGTAGTTCAGAAATTTTATGATCAGTATTAGCATTTAACCAATTGTAGTGTATTTTATCATCTTATGATAATTCTTAATTAAATAAAATATTCATAATTATAATTAAGTAACGGAAAATTGTGGTGACTAAAAACGCGACTCTCTGCATTTTTAACCGACTTCAAAAAAAGGAGGAGGTTCTCAATTCGAACAAATTTTTGGTTTTTTTTATTTTTTTTTCTGTGTGTTACTCGATATCTCGGAGACCCGTGAACCGATTTTCGATTTTTTTTTAATCGAATCGGTATAACTCGAAATTGGTCCCATTGGCACGAAATCAGGATCTGATGATAGAATCTTGGACAAATCGAGGGAACTCTTCAAATGTTATATGGGCGTGTACGGCGTTTTCGGTAATTTGTTGCTGAAGTCAATAATTTACATTCAGTAAACAGAATACTATTAAAATAATGCTAATTTGAAGTCTGTTTTTTTGTTTAAAATTATTGGGTACTACATACGAAATAGTTTCGTACTTACTGACCTAATAAAACTCGTTTCTTGCCTAGAAAACGGTCCGCGCGAACCTACAATACGTAACAGGTTAAAACCTGCACGACGCGCCTGCCGCCAAACTAAAATGTAGGTATCGATTGGGCGGCCGAATATCCGGCGGCCGGATACCGGATATCCGGCCGATGATGTGGCCGAATATCCGGTATCCGGTATCCGGCCAAACAACTATCCGTTGCATCTCTATTAAAAACAATAGGTAAAGGAAAATTCTCCATCAAATTGTTACAAAATAAGCCCACAAAATTATGTAATTGTCTAAGAATTATTTAAGCAAAAAAGAATGAAATTTAAATTGGACTTATTTAATTAAGTAAAAAAAAAATTGTATTAATTTGTTAAGTCCTTTATTCATTATTTCTTCATGGGTCTCAACTTTGTAAACTCGTATTGGATGGGTCGTAGCCCAGACAACTGTGGGAACCCCTGCTTTAGGCATCTTTCATCTATTTAGAAACATGAAATTGTGCTTTCTAACATTATCACTTGTGCAAAATGACTAGGTATTCATGGTTACCTGTCACTATTTAGAGTATTTACATTGATAGTAAGTACATATTTACTCATAAAACTAACATGTATGTAACTATATCTGCCATTTATTAATATTTAATGTACTATTATGTACAGAATCATACATACTTATCTCACTTTGACACACCATAACATGACTGTGTGAGTAGTTAGATATAATTTATCATCAATGATTATATTGTTCTAGGAAAAACTGAGTGCGAAAGCACCAGAGAAATATAAAATGGGGTTTATATTACAGAGATAAGATTTATACAATAAAATATTATACAACCTATGTCTCCTAAGAAAATTATTTTCAGTATAATGATGCTTAAGGCAAATAGCTGGGTGTAAAAAGTTTGGTTACACCACACTTGTATAAGTGTCTGTCTGTCTGTTGGTCCGAGTTTGTATGTATGGTTTCAACCATCTGGACCACATTTTATATACATTTAGACATAGGCTAAGTAATTTTTTTTATCTTTTTTCAGCAAATATGTAAAAAACCGGCCTAGTGCGATTCGGACTCGCGCTCGAAGGGTTCCGAACCAAAAACAGCAAAAAAAAACACATTTTTCTATGGGAGCCCCCCTTAATTATTATTTTGATTTTAGTATTTGTTGATGTGCGGCAACAGAAATACATCATCTGTGACAATTTCAACATTCTAGCTGTCACGGTTCGTGAGATACAGCCTGGTGACAGGCGGACGGACGGACGGACAGACATACAGACAGCAATCAGTTAGTTCTTTGGGTACGGAACCCTAAAACCAGGGCTCTGTATAAAGACCTAAAATTGAGCTAAAAATGATTATGAAACATGAAATAGTAATGGTTTTTGTCTATGTAATGTTTTGCGTGCTGGGCCGGCCCCATTTGGGAATGCAGACAACCTATTCTACCCTCACTATGTGAAAAATAAACTGGATAGTCTCTTTTCTTTCAATGAATACAAATTACACAGATTAAAATAAAGGGGTTAAGAAAAAAAATGGACCAAGCCTTTCAAAATAGGGCAAAAACTTTAACCGCCACAGACTAGATATTTATAGCTCACTAAGAATGGATATTCAAAGTCGGCCATAATTGCTATAAATTATTTACCATTATCATAACCTGTTATTTGAGAGACATCTCAAGCTGGCACACTGTTGTTAACTCACTAGAGATAATTATTGTTTTGTGCAATGCAACTACTGTCAATATAGGGTGCGAAATAAAAATAACACGTAAATGATTTATGACACATATTAAACTTTTAGTCCCAAATATACTCCTAAGTTTTGGATAGCATTTTTTCATTACATGTAAAGATTGTTGCAATTTCTTAATATCCAAAAGTAACGAAATAGTTGTGATAAGCTATTTTTTCTTTTTACCGGTTAATGTATTCCACTGCTGGCCAAAGGCATCTCTTTTAGTCTCCACAAGCCAAATATTAAGAGAAAATAAGTGCCCAACAAACCTGGCATCATACACAACAGTTTTCATGACCGCAATAGTAAACTTTTAGCTGTTTACAAAGAGTTTTGAATGGATCATGATGCTAGTATTCACTATGAATAGTAACTCCACAGTGACAAATGTATTTGTTTGTAAACATTATCCATGCATCATTAACCATAAAATACTTTGTAGACAAAGTTAAGTTCTTGTGGCATGACTCATGGTCACTGAAGGCTCAAACTGAGATTTCATTGCGTTCTGACCCGAGTGACTCACACTAAACTAATAAACAAAGGATATAAGTCAATTTATCTCCTACAACCACTGATAAACGCACTATATAGTCATTCACGATGCATTGGCCACCGGCCAAACGGCACGTAAATCATGCACCAGGCATTGTATTGTATTAAATAAAACAAGGAAGTAGGTATGCACGATACGACCATGCAATTAGCCCTTACATTGCCTTGAGACGTACACGAACATTTTTATGACGTGCCTGTTTAGCATAATAGATGTTATCACGTATTAATTAATAACTAGGTATGGAATTCTGCGAAAACAATGGAATGTTTCCATGGAGAGGCATTAGAGCAAATAAGTAGTCCGAATATCGAACTTAAGCACTGGCTGTCATTGTCAACCTTATAACACTCGATAAAAAAAATCCAATCGGAACGGAAAACACTTCGCGAAATACTGGCCGGCAACATCAATTTATAATCAATGCAACATAAGATAAAAAAAGAAATTGAAATAAATGATCGTTCAAATATAGAAACACCTTCACTTACGTTTATAAAACACCGTGATCTTGAGTGCACTTAATTACACTGAACAGTTTTTACACATGTTTCATACGAATTTAATGAAAACCACTGTTGCGTGAAATTACAATTGTATTTTGTTACAGAAAACAATGGAATGGAAACGAAAAGACGTGTGTGGGTCGGTTGTGGTTGGATGAAATTCTTCCGCTGTCTGCTGTCGGTCGGTCGCCTGTCAGTTTTCTGCCGATCGGTAGATGGCGTGAGTGACAGCTAATCATAGACAAAAGTATTAACAGAGACCTAACATAAAGTTACCATTCAAGAGAGAAATAACATTAAAAAATAATGTAAAATAATAATTAAAAATTGTGAATTTGTCTAGGTTTATGATTAAATTAAATATTTCCTAGATAATCAGACAAACAGAATCGTAAAGTGTCGGATATGTCTCACTTCATGTGACATATTTATGAAATTGTAGATTTTGGTTTAAAATGAATTTGTCACACATCTGCAGAATACCTAAAGCTTTTAAATTTCACAAGCAATATGGCACAAAATTTTTAAGCTAACCCACAAAATGTAAAAATAAAAATTGGGTCTCAAATAATGCTACGAATCCGGCAGATCGTCTCAGCAGCGCCATCTATCGCGGCATGCCGTAACAAGTAACATTCTGTCTCACTCGCTCTAGTGAGCTCCGCGCGGCCGAACGGTTCAATGACTCTGCCGACCAGTTTCTATTTTCTCTCTGGTTCTGTCGTCGGGTCGGCCTGCAAGCCGCAAGGGGTCTTTGTTTGCGTTTCACGTTCGCGTCGCACGGTATAGTCAGCGGCCGCGGCTCCATCGTATCGTATCCGAGACGGAATGTGCCCTCATAAGTGGAAGCGCGGGTCTCGCTCCTCTCGGTGTATGTGAGATGTGGTACGGAGTGCCGGAGTGGCGTCGTCGTCGAGTGCGAGCTGTGCAAGTGCAGTGAAGTGCAGTGTGTGCGAGCGGGTTCCCGGCCACGGCGAGCGAGCGCAGCGGAGGCGGTGGCGGGTGCCGCACGGCCATGACCGGTGACATGCCTCTGGGGAGCGCGCACGCGTTCGGGCGCGCGCTGCTGCGGGACGGCGCGCTGCCGCCGCTGGAGCCCGGCCCGCCGGCGCCGCCCGCGGCCGCGCAGCCGCCCGACAAGCGCCCGCCGGCGGCCGCGGCCAGCCCCGAGCAAGTCATGAAACTATACATGAACAAACTGACTCCTTACGAGCACCGCGAGATATACGACTACCCCCAAGTGTACTTCATAGGCGCGAACGCGAAGAAACGTCCCGGCCTCGTCGGCTTCCCCAACAATTGCGAGTACGACAACGAACAGGGCTCCTACATCCACATCCCGCACGACCACATCGCGTATCGGTACGAGGTGCTCAAGGTGATCGGGAAGGGCAGCTTCGGTCAGGTCATGAAGGCCTACGACCATAAGAAGCGAGAAAACTGCGCTCTGAAGATGGTGCGCAACGAGAAACGGTTCCACCGACAGGCGCAGGAGGAGATCCGTATACTGGAGCACCTGCGCGAACAAGATAAAGACAACACGATGAACGTGATCCATATGTTCGATTCGTTCACCTTCCGGAACCACACTTGCATTACCTTCGAGCTGCTCTCGATCAACCTGTACGAGCTTATACGAAAGAACAAGTTCCAAGGTTTCTCTTTACAGCTCGTCCGCAAGTTTTCCCACTCGCTCCTGCAGTGTCTTCACGCTCTGAACAAGAACAGGATCATACACTGCGACATGAAACCGGAGAACGTACTGCTGAAGCAACAGGGACGCTCTGGGATCAAGGTCAGTGCAAACAAAACACAACCGCTTCAAAACAAACATTATCGGTATCATGACTGTTATTATTTAGCTATTTAAGGATGTATTTTCACTGTATACAAAGGCGTGTGACTATGTATATGTGTCAGTGGGTGTCCATCCGAGTGTCCCTCTGCGAAAGGCCCGCCTACGGGTAAAATCAATAAGCGTAATTTGTACACCTGCATTTAGGGTGCGTGTGAGGGCGATCAGCTGGCAACCGCCCCGAGCGACTTCACATAACCTATACGACCGTGTGGTTAAACCTTTCTCAACCGGATTTAATTTACCTTCAGTGTATTTGTTTTCGTTCGTGGAATACAAGTGGTATGCCTACATCTTATTAGAATTACATTCGCAGAAATGTGTCCGCATTGTGATAATGATAACGCTTTATTACGTATCCTATTGCAGCGATGTGCCGATAAACGTTATCTGTGCTCGTCGAGTCGCTCACCCGAACGAACGCCGCGTTCTATTTTCAAACCTCCCGATACATTCGGTAACTCGGTCCCGCCATGTGATGTGAACGGCTATTTACGTCAACGCATCCGTGTGGACGTTCGAAAATTAAAAACACCACAGTTAACAAATGAAACACGAACCAATGTCAGTTGCAGCAATCAGCAGAATTAAAAGAAAAAACTCGAACCTTGGAAGCTTTGAACGTTCACTGTAGTTTTGCTAACAAAAAATCTTGACCTCAACACTTGATGAGACAAAGCTATTAATTTATATATTTTTTCATACTTCTGTTAAAAAAAACTACATAGACACGTAGGTTTATGACACTTAACGATTTCACAGTAACTTTATCCAACAAGATATGACACGGTTAAGTGACGTTCATAATGAAATGACGTATAAATACAGATTATTTACAAATATTAGCACGCGCAATGTTATTAATTTCGTTGAAAATGCTACTTACGCGTGAATTTTTTTACGTGGGATTTTACGTATCCATGTCTCCCCATGTTTGTTCAGGTGAAACCTAGATCGAAAGCAGATATGCAACATGTATATCTATCTAGGCGATAAGATAATGCTTCATCGGTTAGTGATTGTTGCTAAGAGCAAGCGTCTAACGGTACCAGACTACCAGACACGCCACTTAGGTATACCAACTAGATTTTCTCTTCCATTGTCTTCGCCTAACACTTCCATGCCAGTTAAGTCGAACCTTATTCTTTTGTGTGCTTATCTGTGGAGAAAAAAAATCTCAAAGACCATAATTGTCAAAATACAGCCTGAATCAGGCTGATTTACGTACACCTTTGTATCATAATTAAGATTACCAGCGTGACTAACAGCACCACTTAGCTTTTCGCAATAAGTATAACGGTGTTTTTTAAAAACCTGTTCTGAATTGCCTATTTGGACATACGGCGAAATAAAGCCAGGATAATAAGTTATAAAATATGCGCAGCTCGTTCGGTGCAATGCACTCTACATTTGAAGCTTTGGCCGTGAGATAAATGCCAGAGATATTTTTTTTTTCAACAACATTCAGGTTTTATAAATCGAACGTAGCGATTCGAAATTCGAAAATACTTGGCAACGAGAAGCGATAGCAATTGTTTCCGTGTCTAAAAATCGGAATAAAACTGCACTTGAGACGCTGTTCTTTTTATTCAAATCTATTCTAAAATACAATAAAAACTTGCTAAATGAAATGCTGGCTGATAATAACTGGCTACTTGGAATTCCAGGCCCTTTTCTAAGCAGTTTCTGACGTTTCGGTCGAAGCGTAATCAAACTAACGATTCAAACGTGCTTTGTTTTACTCAGTATAAAATTTCATGTCTGCTCGAAAGCAGGGGAGCAAGGGAAGAGATATTTCTGCCATGCCATGCCGGCATTTTGTCGCCATACGACGCGAGTCGGAGCCTTGTCACGCGAGGCGTAACCATTGAAAATAATCATTCAAACTCGGGTAATGCAATCCGAGCCGAGGTTTCTTGTCGCGAAATTAAACTCGACACGATAAATGAGGCAATTTGGGTTGAATGTTGAAAATGATCGTTTAAGTTCGGATGAAGAGTGACAGCGGAAAGGTTTATTAAAATATGAATGAAGAATATTGTCGGTAAAAAGTTCGTTGAAACTTTGTATGTTTATCTCAAAAAGGTGCTTAAACTGAAGCTACTCTACCCAAGACGTTCTACATAAACCCTGAACTCCACAAAACTCGTAAATACAGTCGAGCCAACATAGCAACACGATGTTTTACGAATAAACCGCCGCAGGATGTAGAGCGAGCAACTACCACCTGTACCCAACCCGGCCAGGTAGCTTACAAAATAAATAAAACTCGTACAGGTTCCAGCCAGGGACCCCGCAAAAAGCCGCAGACCATAGAGAATCCGCTAACTTTTTAATACCAACGTTCAAACGATTAATGATGTTAAGATTAAGGTCACGCTTGAATGAGTTCCGTCAAATCTAGCAATCGGGCACGCAAGAAATGGACTAATTGTTAATTAAGAACCAAGTCGGTTTTTGTTTTAAAGACTACAAAGCATATGGACATAGAACTTTGGAGTGAACTGAAGCTAACTTCAAGTAAGAAGTTCACTTATCCAAGATTACTGCAACAAAGTGGGTAATAAACCTGATTAAAATTGCGGACAACAAAGTGTACACATGTGTAAAACCGTGTACACAATGCATTTTGTTTACTCAGTAAACGGCCTCATTACTCAATTCAGTTACGCTATCCTAAAGATAATGTTATTTGCCATGAAGTAACGTAACGAGTAATCTACATGGTAATGCATTTTTGTAATGCCACAGTAGGCTAAAAAAGGTTGTACTTGTAGCGTTGGAGGTCAACAACGCAACGATCGTGATAAGTACATTGTGGAAAGAGCTCTTAATGTATCCATCGAATGTGATTTTATACTTCCGTGGTTTCGGAGCGCCGTTCGAGGCTAAAAGTTTCATAGAAATGTATTTGCTTCGCTCTTCAGTTATCTGCTAGATGATGTGTGAAATCACGGGTAAGAGAGCACTAGACTGTGAATTGATCTGTGTTATAACTGTCGGTGCTGCTATTGAAAAGGGTACCGTTTGTTAATAGATCTTGCCTCTAGCGAGGCAACGGGTTCTAGAATTTTCTAGATATGAAGATGATAGTGACATGATATGAAATTAATTTGATTTTAAGCGTTTCTAAAAATAATTGTGGTTAAATTAATAAAGCATTAGTTCTTAAACACCTGCGACGCTGTCCATATTTGTACGATTTCCTGTCATTAACGAGAAGGAAGCAATCATTAGTCAAGCATTTAAGACATCCATCGATTTCACTAAGTACGATATGCATTACGGAAGCCGAACCGTCAGCGCTTGTTAGCCCTGACAATTACATAGCCACCGTATGCATACCATGCAATTTACACAGCCGATTGACTATCGATAGGATGTACACATCTGCAATTTGTACAATTAGTTTGCTCGTTCGCAACACTACCTTGGGTGTTAATTTTTTTAGCAATCATTGCGTCTAAAGAACTAAAGTCATGAATTTATCATGAGTTGTATTTACATAATTCTCTGCAATTAGCAAGGAATAACATTCAAATTGGATGGGAAGGCATTACCCGCAAGCCTAAGGCGCTCCTTGATTGAATTGAATTTTCAAAGCGTAGCTTAACCTATTACGTAGACCGAAAACTTAGGCAACAACCTATTAAGCAGGCGATCAATAAGGAATGTTACGAAATAGCAACCCGAACGGTTCTAAAGAAAAAAAGGCTTGTAAACAGTTTTCGTTTGCTACTGGAGGGCTATTACAGCCGGCTCAAAGAGTTCCTTGGAGACGTATTTTTTTTTGACGTTGATACTGATGTTTGTCGAATTATACGCATTGGATGGATAGATCCTTGATAAAGAAGATTATGAAGAGTAAGTGTTACTTTCAAAGCATTAATGGGCATCGGCCTAAGCTAAAATAAATATGTACACATTATACACGTTAATAAGATTAAAAGAACCCAGTAAAACTTTATCGGAACATTCTAACGTATTGAAAGCCTTTCATCGCCGAGAACAACTCGTCATACATCTGAGACAAGCCCTTGAGTCTGCAGATAATAATATAAATTTGGGTCATACAGTCCAGACGACTGATATCGATTTAGCCATCTCGACGATAGTTGTCTGTTACAAGGGGACGATAATGTTGTTTTTCCTTTGATCTATTTGGCTTCCTCAAATAACGTTCGCAAGATTTGGCTCTAGCAATTTGGGTTTTGATGGACATGGTTTTTACTGCATTGAAGCGATGCTTGATGCCTAATGTCGATCTTTGTAGATGATTGTTTTTGTTGTATTATGACTAAAGACGATTTTGAGTAGTTCCACTTTATCACAGATGACGCTGTGAGTATGTAATGGACATACCCCGGCCAGCGGGAGCAAAAATGCGTTGACAGCTTAATAGTGCGAGGACACACACACTTTGGTCGATGTCGATAAAAACAACACGATGTACTGGACCACCGTTATGATATGCAGAAGTATTAACACATTCACGACCACGCCTAAAATCAAAACATCTGCGCGGAACCGAGCAGTCTATAGCTAGTACAAAATGAACCCGGCTCCCGGGTTCTCGGTATCTGAGTAATGTTTTGAAGAACCCGGGAGCCGGGTCCTTGGTTCTGAATGTGTTAATTATTGTTGTAAACAAAATTAAAACCAAGTGTTTGTAATTATTCAGTATTTTATGTAATTTTCGTAACATACAATTAGCATTTTTTTCTAAATTTTCTGACTTTAAATTCCTTCGCCTTGGCGATAAAATGCATTTCATCCAACTAAAGGACCATTATAAATCTATTACAATGTGAAAAGTATCTATTTATAACTGTCACTCACTCTTATTTAATACGAATATTCCCATGAGTATGATAAATTGATTATAATTAATAAATTGATTGAAATAGTATATAAGCTTAAAAATAATAATTGTGCTTAATTAAATGTCAACTATTCTATCGATATCCATATGTCGATAGAATAGTCGATATTTAATTAAGCACTAGGAGCAGAAGCATTTTTGCTCTCGCCGGCCGGGGTATGGTAATGGACATATCTGTTAACAGATTTATTTTCAATTAACTTTTGAACTCCGAAGTATTCCACTTATAAATTAACTCAAATTTTACTTGCAAGATTTGTTAGGACAGAAGAGACTTAAAAATCTTGTGAAATCTTCAAACCGATTAACTCAGTCATTTACCACTCAATTTACCTAATGTCAAAGAGATTTTAATTGCCTGTCTGTTCAAATAACTAATTAAAAACAAATAAAGATCACCAGCTTGCCTCAAAATAACTTGACTTTAAATTAAGACTCTTTTAAAGAAAAACCTAATCAGTTAGCTTCTTCAAAAGCATGTCACCTCTGAACTCGGCAAACATCGTCGGCGCTCCATCGCCCTAAGTGAACCCTGAGAGATCTCAACTACTCCTGCGACCCAATTACTACCATTCTCTCGAGCCTGCATGTGACGCATTCAGATTAGATTTTAGTACGCGCCAAGCGTATTCTACTATATTGCACGCGTTTTAATTCGAACATCTTCTCCGGAATCCTGCGATTAGAATAAATCTTGTTCGTTCATGAAGTGATGTGGGAGATGAGAAATGTTTAAGCCAGATTAGGTTTTGTTTTGTAGGTTATTTTTCGAGGTACTGAGGTCTCAGTTTTGAAAGAGAGACGGACAATTTCTGCTCAATCTGTAACCGGAAAAAGATCATAGACAGACAACTTGAAAGATTTTTCGACAGACGAAGAAACAAACGTCTGGACAGGTGAGACTTTAAAATGTTGTGAAATCTTCAGAACAGATTAATCCAGTCATTTACTACTCAATTCACCTAATGTCAAAGAAATTTTAATTGCCTTTAATGTCTACCTTTAATGGCTTTTTAAACTTGGCCTCTAATGAACCCTTATTATAGCTCTGTAGCGTCGAGTGCGAAACTTCTTAAGTTTCCTTTTTAGGGGAGTTTAATCCGAAGTTTCACTATTAGTTGCGTCTAGTTTCTAACGAGAACTTCTAAAGGCTTCAAGTGGGGCTCTGCGTTAAGATGCAAGCTTATTCTGGAACTTTACCAACGAAGAGCTGCAGAGCATTAACTTCTTCAATAATAGGGATGATGACAGGGTTACAAATACATCATTCTAATTAGTCCGTAAGTTAGTTTATTGGAAAAAATTAGACACATATTTTTTAGTTTATCAAATAATTAAACGTCGACAAAGGTACAGATCAT
>BHDV01039119.1:702427-714444 GCA_005406045.1 Adoxophyes honmai | reverse complement strand
ATTTACAGAGGTGAAAATTTGCTTGTCACCAAATATGTCATTTTAATGGCAGCACTTTTTTGACGTGTATTGGAATCTAATTAGGTTTTACAGTATAGTGATTTTTTGGTGTTTTGGTACGGAACCCTTCGAGCGCGAGTCCGACTCACACTTGGCTGCTTTTTATACTTCTCAAGCTAAGACGCTAAATAACATATTTTATAGTATTTTTGAGGGTACATCCTTTCGAGTTCAATCAGACTTTTTTGTTGGTAATTTAATGCTGGATGCAGGTTTTTTTAATTTTTTCGTTTTTTAACCTACCAGGAACTTGTCAGTGTATATGACAAATATCAGCATCAAGTCTGCTACCGTAAATCTCAAAAAATCGCAAATTTTGAACATTTGCCTCTATGTAGCGAAAGTTAGTTTGCTTTTAGTTCACTAGCACTAAAGTTGGTAACACTGGGTAGAATAGTAAAAAATTACGATTTTCTTCCATTTTATGAGTTTCCAAATATTTAGCAGTTATTTCTTAGAGCACTAGCGCTTTTCCAATATATTATGACGGAACCGACTGACGCCGCAAAAAAAAAGTATTTTACTAGTAGGCTACCTATGAACTATGCCAGTTGACACGTATCTGTGACCATGTTATTCGTACTCCTATCCCAGTGACACAAATGCGTGACCATGATAATTTCGCCTGGCATATCTTAAAGGCTTAGTTAAACACTGCTGGAGTCAAACATGTTTTTATTCTGAAAATATCCATAATCCACAGCGTCTCTTTGCGGCAGCAGTTAAAATTGCAATAAAACAAAGACACTTTCAGTGACTCACATGATTTTAATACTCACTAAATGAATGTACATTGCACTTAACAAAAAGTAGCTAAAATAAACTTTTAACAAAAATGAATGTATATTAGGGACCAGCCAGTGGATTACTTCTTCTTAGGCTTAATCAGGTTGTATAGGATAACTACTCCGATGACTGCATATGTCGCCTTTGCCACCTGTAATAAGAATTTTTTATGTCAAATTAGACTGTTCAACTCATGAACTATGTACTACACTAAGTACTGTGATTGGTCAAATTACCCACTGCATTCATGATTTACATAAATTGGACTAATCACAATACTGCAAAGTTCAATTATTGTCTGGTGAAAAAAAGGAAAACTACAATCAACCTATAATGGAACACAGTACTGAAGTAAAAGGATAGTTAGTGATAGATAGTGACATTGCGTTCACAAAGGAAAACTTATTATGTTTGCTGTGACAATGTTCTGTGGTGGATCTGAAATAAAGTGACAATAGTATAATTTATGACAGCATCTGTAGCTAAAAGAATAACACTATTGATGGGTCCCTTCAGTGAAAATATGAAATGAATTTCAATTCTTGCCTTTTCACATCCTCTCTTGTCTTACATTGCTGGTGCAAAGGCACCTTCAAACAACACGTTAGACAAAAAGTGCAGACTTGCCAGATTAAATGCCATGTCACTTCATACTTTACATATCTATAGTGGCATAGTACTTAAATGTTCAGTTACTTCTAAAGCAGGCTACCCTTCGGAGTATCAATAGGTTACCAGTCAGAGGTCGACATAATACAGTCCCAGCATCTAACTTGATATAAGTAATACCACGAAAAAAGCGTGGCGCGAACTTGCCTCCAATACTTAATACCTACCTTAGCAAATTAAATAGCGGGATCTGTACTATGCCCAGAACAACTAGAGGTCTATGGGGATTATTACTAATTTATTTTCGCAATGCAGAATACACTTTGCACAACTCGAGCTCTAATTAGTACCAGTAAAATGTTGGTAAAACTGATGAAACGAACGGTTTCTGAGGATCCATAGGTGTATTTTTAAGAGGGTAATTTGGTCTTTATAGCTGTTGATCGGGAAAAAAGTTTCTTGGCAAGACTATATTCCAAAAGCATAGCTTGATAAATTTATAACTATGGAAACTTACGTTTGCTCTTCCGTTGTACGTTTGGCTGTTGAAGTACTTGGACAGGCCCTTCAGCTCGGCACCTTCTTCTCCGGCCATTCTAAGGTCGTACAAACAAAATGAATTAGTAAATTAATAAAAGCTGGACTTGCGACTCTATTTTAGAGATTTTGTTTTGAGAAACCAGTAAAAGAACATAAATTACCTGATTTTTATGCAATTTAACCTTCTTATGTAATTACGAACGGGTGTGTGTGTGGTGTGCTAGCAGTGTTGCCAACTGTTAACTTTACACAGTAGCTAAAATGTTATAAAAATATTGCTAGATTGGAGGGAAAATCATCCAAAAATAGCTAAATGCATGGAACACCAGTTGGTACTAGATGAAAAAAAGTGGCTAAAATGTATGAAACGCATGATAAAAAAGTAGCTAACATTATCCCAAAAGTTGCTAGTTTTAGCTACAAAGTAGCTAAGTTGGCAACACTGTGTGCTAGTTAATACCAGTGTTGCCAACGGTTAGTCTAGCTCCCCACCAGATTTTCTTCCAAAACCACCAGAAAACCACTAAACTGTTCAAAATCTGGAAATCACTAAATTTCCCACTAAAATATTTTCGTCTATTATGGAATGAAAAGGTATCTTCTAGCATAAAAATGTGTCTCCATGAAAAATTGTATAAGCAATTTTAGATAAAAATCCTCTGATAAAATCCACTAAAAAAAACCACCAGCCACTAAATGCAAATTTACACCACTAACTGGGGTGCCAAAACCACTAGATTTAGTGGTAAATCCACTAAGTTGGCAACACTGGTTAATACGCGTCCCGTATTGTACGGCCAATAATGTACGACCTGATAATTCGTGTACATTGCCACGGAATATCAGGCCGGACAATATCACCCACTTGGACCAAGTAAATAAGGACTTAGTACTGGCCACTAAAGGCCGTTCCAAGACCAGTACCATAAGCAGAGATGCGCGTGTCCCTTTCTAATTGAGTGACAATGAGATTTTTGCAATATGGGACATTCAATGTCGTAATCTTACATACATCACGCTTAAATTCCCAGATGGGTTGGTTAGAGTATTTTTATGCACATTTAAAAGTTAAATTTGATCATCTACAAGCGTATAAATCTTATTTACTTCAATCAGTAAATTCAAAGCGCTTTACAATTATTAAAAATTAGTCGTCAATTTCTCTTGTTGAAAATTATCGGATAACTCATGTTAAATAAAACGAGTTTAGCTCGACATGTTTCGGACTAATTCGTTAGGAATCTGTTATCTTCTACACAAATATTACAATTTGACCATCTGGTTACCCTGAAATTGCTAAACGTGGCACTGGATTTTCGAATTCACGTGCTCTGCCTACCCCTCTTGGGAATACAGGCGTGAGTATATGTATGTATGTATGTGTAAATATTACAATTACTAGTAATTAGGAATCATTGTCAATTCCAAATTACTGGAATAAAAATGATGACCAGATTACTTATGAAAACAGAAAACCGTTTTTCAATATACGCAATTTTTACCGTTTAAAGTATTTTATATAAAAAAAAACGATTTTATTTTAGTGACGTTAACGAAATTGACACAGGTTTGGCATTTAATTGAAGTAATCTAGTCGGTAGTAGTTTTACTTAAGTATTTGATTACTCAAGAATTAAGCTTACAGCAGCGGTTTATAATACCGATTCCAAAGAAATGAATTACAAATGTAATCACAGGAGAATATTACAGTAATTTTGATAACCTAGGTAATGAATTACTGAGGAATCACAATTACTCGAATGTAACCGTGTAATTAATTTCAATAGTAATTGATTACGCCTAATACTGTCCCATAATGCAAAAAATCATGGTCAATGTAAGGATTATGGCGACCTAAGGGGTTACCATTACAAAAAAAGTAGACTTGATAGTGAATATGTTGTCTATTAAATTAAGTGTATATTAAAATCAAATAAATTAATGCGATTCTAATTCTTTGACACAAAACCGTTAAAATAAAATTATTGTATGAATTTTTCAGGTAAGTTTCTTGAGCGATTTTTTTTTTTTTGACGTAAAGATTTTTTTAGGCTGGCAAGAATGACAGGAGGAGTGAGCGAGACAATCTACTCCCTTCTTGCAGGCTCACCTGTCCTCAACTTGCCTCTATGTAGAGTTTCACGGAAAAAGGACTCTATTGGCTTGTGATATGGTTTATATTAATAAACGAACATTTCCCAAGAGCGCAATCAAGTTAAGGGCCGATAGGACTTTCTTACATCAATGATCACCCCGTACCCGACCCTCACCGAGGCTGGATTGCACGACCTGATAATGTACAGCCTGATAATTGGAATCCAAAATTTACAGTAGGCTATTTGTTGTCATAATCTGTGGTCAGGAGTGAAAACGTAGAGATTGCCCTGTCGATAAAACATAGAGGATAGAACCTATAGAGAACTAATGTCATCTTGGTTGTTCGGAGATTATTCCGCAAAACAATTGAAGCCACCGCTGTGCTCTTATTGGCCGGCCCAAGATCGCGCGTAAATCTAGAGTTAGGCAAGTTTACAAATGTATCGATAATATCGATATCGACAATAGTCTAGCATGTATGAGGAGATTAATGAATGTAGATGAAACAGGAACAGTAGCAGGAAGGATATTTTCTGGCGGGGTAACGGCGAGATGGTGTCGTACGGAATTCAAACTCGAACCAAAAAAAATGTACGAGAAATATACGAAATTGTGCGCTAGTCAAAAAAAATGTACTACACGCACTTACATACAAGAAAACAATAATCAATCATACTTTCTGCTTCCTAGCGGGGACAGATTGTTTGTTGTTTTCTCGTGCGTGTAGTACCTTTTTTTTAATCTAACGTACAATTTCGTACATTTATCGTATTTTTTTTGGTGTAAGTTTCAATTGAGTACGACACTATGTCCCCGCCAGAAAGTATGACACAAATATTTGTCTCATTTTTAGGGTTCCGTACCCAAAGGGTAAAAACGGGACCCTATTACTGAGGCTTCGCTGTCTGTCTGTCTGTCTGTCTGTCTGCCTGTCCGTCCGTCCGTCCGTCCGTCTGTCTGTCACCAGGCTGTATCTCACGAACCGTGAGAGCTAGAGAGTTGAAATTTTCACAGATGATGTATTTCTGTTGCCGCTATAACAACAAATACTAAAATTAAAATAATTATAATAATTAAGGGGGGCTCCCATACAAAAAACGTGTTTTTTTTTTGCTATTTTGGATCTATTTAAATAACTGTAACAGGTAAATACTTATAATGCTCACAGAATATTAAAATAAATATTTACTTTAAAAGGAAATAATTAAAATAAAATAAAATTAGTATTTAAGGGGGGCTCCCATACAAAAAACCTATTTTTTTTTGCAGTTTTTTTTGCTGTTTTGGGTCTATTTAAATAATTGTAACAGCTAAATACTTGAAATGCTCACAGAATGTTTAATTAGATATCTACTTTAATAACAAATAATTGAATAAAAATAAAATTAGTATTTAAGGGGGCTCCCATACAAAAATTCTGATTTTTTGCAGTTTTTGGTACGGAACCCTTCGTGCGCGAGTCAGACTCGCACTTGGCCGGTTTATTTTCCATAATCTAACTTACGGACTAATGACTAATTAGAATGATATATTTTTAACCCTGTCATCATCCCTATTGGGGTTTTTTTTTAAACGTATTCTTCTTTCATTACGAATTTCAGATTTAGATTTAGTCAAATAATGTCACGGCTCATTGCTTACTGGCACCATCATTAACTAGTTTTAATTTATTACCATACAATACAATCCACACCTTTTGATCAAGAATCTGTATTTTAATTGATGTAGTTACTTCAAAGAATAGTTAAGCAAAAGATACATTAGGCGACAAATGTTGCACGAATTATATCCGCGTAAATACACGTGTCGCGCGACATGTCGTGCGATGTCCGGCGAAGTCACGCTACATCGCTCGACATGTCGCGCAACAAATGTGCAACATTTGTCACCTAATGTGTCTTTGGCTTTATTTAATTCGGCACCGTAAAATATGTAATACTTACATATAAATATCGACCTCTCGACGCATACTATCCAATACGCGTCATGTCCAATACGCGTATTGTCCAAATTTGGCACTTGATCCAATACGCAGTATATCCAAATCGCAGATCATCCAATTCTCAGAATGTCCAATATGCAGATAGTCCTACACGCAGAATGTCCAATACAAACGCAGAATGTCCTCTACGCTAAACGTCCTCTACGCTAAACGTCCAACACATAGAACGTCCACTACGCTAAACGTCCAACACGCAGAAACGTCCACTACGCTAAACGTCCAACACGCAGAACGTCCACTACGCTAAACGTCCAACACGCAGAACGTCCACTACGCTAAACGTTCAACTCGCAGAACGTCCACTGCGCTAAACGTCCAACACGCAGAACGTCGAAATCGCAAAATGTTCACTAACAAGCACGACATGGAACGCCTGGAGGAGCTCCTTGCTCTAAAACAAGTCAGTTCAGTACAATTATTTCGTCATCATCATCATCAGCCTATATACGTCCCACTGCAGGGCACAGGCCTCCTCTCAGTATGAGAGGGCTTGGGCTATAGTAGATTGGGAACTTCACACACAACGTTGAATTACTTCGTCGCTGTGTGTAGGTTTCCTCACGATGTTTTCCTTCACCGAATAGCTCGTGATAAATATCAAATTCGATATCGCACATAAATTCCAAAAATTCAGTGGTGCGAGCCCGGGGTTTGAACCCACGACCCTCTGCTTGAGAGGGCACTGTTCGAACCGCTGGGCTATCACGGCTTTTTTTCAAATCTCTCTCTCTCAAATCTCAAATTATTTCGTAATACAGGGTAATTTTTTTATCAGTGCGGCGTGCATGTTAAACAAATGAAACACGGTGTCCTGAGTCGACGCTGTCCAAAACCAATAACACGCTCACCGCCACTTACTTACTGAATAAAGATTTTCATTTTCAGTTTCACAATTTGAAAAAAGACCTAATCATTAAACTACCGTGAGACTCACTCATGTTGAAAATTGTTCGGATAACTCACGTAAATAAAATCGAGTTAGTTCGCGTTTAGCAGCAGCAGCTGCCGCGAGGGATCCCCTTGGAATGCATAATTTTATTTAGACTATTATTGTTTCGCATAGTTGATTTTGCATAACTTGTTTTAGCATAACAGTACTTTCGCATAATAATACTTTGGCCTAATACTTTTTTGGCATACTACTCTAAAAGCATAATTTACACATACATACATACATATTCTCACGCCTGTATTCCCAAGAGGGGTAGGCAGAGCACATGAATTCAAAAATCCAGTGCCACGTTTAGCGATTTCAGGGTAATTAGATGGTTAAACGTGATATCGCAGTGACAGGTTGCTAATAGCCCATCGCCCACAATAGATTGATTCCTTTTTCGTCACATTCCGTTTTCGCCATATTCTTGTTTCGGCACATTTTTTAAATTAGTTATGCTACGAAATACTTGTGTCTTTGCTAGCGTAATAAAATAAAATAATATTTAATAGCAAAATATTATATTTTTATCATAAAAATAGAAGACAAAAGACAAGTATTTCATAGTATAACTTATTTACAAAAATGTGCCGAAACAAGAATATGGCGAAAACGGAATATGTCCAAAAAGGAATCAATCCCACAATACACTAACCCTTTCCGAGTCGACTCTTACGACACCCACGGGAAGAAAGGGGGAGCTGCTATTCTAACCCGGCACCACACGGTAACATAATTTAATTTGGACTAATTTGTTTTATTTGTTAATATACATTATGCATACTATTGTTTGGGCTAATAGTTATTTGGTATAAATGTCACTATCCATAATTTCAAAACTCAGTTTCGTTGTTACCATACATTTATTATTAGTGGGTTAGGTTAGGTTAGCGCGAAGTCCAGGCGCGAAGCGCCTAAGCATCGCAGAATAGGTGGTCCGCGAAGCGGACCTCCGTCGATATCGGTCTAGTTTCAAAAATATAGATAAGTATGCATAGCATTGGTATGAATAGGAATATTATTACTACGAGCCAGCGAGTACATAACTTTACTATTTTTTTGGCATAATACTGTTATGCATTTTGATATGATGCCAATTGATTATTATGCCTATTTGTGTTTATATTTTTAGCCATTAGTCTTGTTGGCGATTATGCTTCCTGTATTTATGCTTTGTAATGTTATGCATAAAAAAATATGCGTAATGATGATTATGCAAAAAAAAATTTCGGCGAAAAGTGTTATGCGAAACAATATTAGTCGAAATAATTTTATGATTTCCAATAGAGAACCCTGCCGCGGCTCCTAGATGAAGGGCTACGAATTAGTCCGAAACATGTCGAGCTAAACTCGATTTTATTTACGTGAGTTATCCGAACAATTTTCAACATGAAAAAATACCTGTTAGGCAAATTGAGTATTGGACAAAATGCGTAATCAAATTTGACAATACGCGTATTGCTCTTGATGTGTGTTAGACATAATACTATTACTTATTGGACAAATTGAGTATTGGACAAATTGAGTATTGGACAAATTGAGTATTGGACAAATTGAGTATTGGACAAATTGAATATTGGACAAATTGAGTATTGGACAAAATGCGTAGACAAATTTGACTATACGCGTATTGCTCATGATGCGTGTTAGATATAACACTTATCGGACATAATGTGGATTTGACCAAAAGCGAATTGGACATAAAGCATTATTGTACAAAATGAGTATTGGACAAAATACGTAGACAAAGACAATACGCGTATTGGACATGATGCGTATTGGATAGTATGCGCCGAGAGGTCTGTGACCATGTTAGTGCCGGCGCGCACTACGACTTTTTGTCGCGCGACACGATTTTAAAATAGCGCTGTCCATAGTGATTTTTTCATCACAGTGCGCGCGATGACATATAAACCCTTACGTTGCATTTCTGCGACAACATTATCGCGCGACAGAAAGTCGTAGTGCGTTCTTAGCCTTATTCGTATTCCTATTGCCAGTGACACAAATGCGTGAACGCGATAATTTCGCCTGGCACAGCTTAAGGGCTCATTGAAACGCTGCCAGAGTCGAACATGTTAAAGCACAAAAGTTTTTATTCTGAATATATCCATAATTCACAGCGTCTCTTTGCGGCAGCAGTTAAAATTGTAATAAAACAAAGACACTTTCAGTGACTCATATGATTTTAATACTCATTAAATGAATGTACATTGCACTTAACGATGCACTTAACAAAAAAGCAGCTAAAATAAACTTTTAACGAAAATGAATGTATATTAGGGACCAGCCAGTGGATTACTTCTTCTTAGGCTTAATCAGGTTGTATAGGATAACTACTCCGATGACTGCATATGTCGCCTTTGCCACCTGTAATAAGAATTTTTCATGTCAAATTAGACTGTTCAACTCATGAACTACTACACTAAGTACCTATTGTGATTGGTCAAATTACCCACTGCATTCATCATTTACATAAATTGGACTAATCACAATGCTGCAAAGTTAAACTGTCTGGTGAAAAAAAGGAAAACTACAATCAACCTATAATGGAACACAGTACTGAAGTAAAAGGATAGGCTTTAACTAATAAAATAAAATTTCAAACCTGGAAACTTTTCTGAGATGCCTTTCTACCAATGACAAGGAATCTCACAAAAATCTATAATGTACAGTCTCATTCCTGACCAACCATAGAACTTTTTTACAGTTAACATCTTACGGCTGGTCCCAATAATCAATCTATCTATGGTTTGGCTTACTAGAGATAGAAAATTACACATAATTAATTCCCGTAATGTCATTTTACAATCCTTGGTAACATAACCACCAATAGATTGAACATTGGCACATGCGGTAGTGACATTGCATTGACAAAGGAAGACATTATGTTTACTGTGACAATGTTTTGTGGTGGATCCTTGGCCGATAGGACCTTTCTTACATCAATGGGTGGATCAGAAATAATGTGACAATAGTATAATTTATGACAGCATCTGTAGCTAAAAGAATAACACTATTGATGGGTCCTTTTAGTGAAAATATGAAATGAATTTCAATTCTTGCCTTTTCACATCCTCTCTTGTCTTACATTGCTGGTGCAAAGGCACCTTCAAACAACATGTTAGACAAAAAGTGCAGACTTGCCAGATTAAATGCCATGTCACTTCATACTTTACATATCTATAGTGGCATAGTACTTAAATGTTCAGTTACTTCTAAAGCAGGCTACCCTTCGGAGTATCAATAAGTTACCAGTCAGAGGTCGACATAATACAGTCCCAGCATCTAACTTGATATAAGTAATACCACGAAAGGGTTGGGTTCGTAAGGACTAGATTGCATAACGACTCTATAAGCAAAACGTCTTAGTTGCATAAGGTCTTGGTAGCTTTATGTCTAATTGTACTAACGTCTTAATAATAGAATGCCCGGGTGTAAGGATGGACTTAGTTCTATTAGGTCTTGTTTGAACAACGCCCTAATATCAAAATGTTGCAATAGCAAAACGACTAGGTAGGCATATGGTCAAATATTAATAACGTCTAATTGGCATAACGACTAGATGGTTGAATGGCAAGAAAAACTCAGACGTAGTTTGTGAAGAATCTCTTTGATAAAGACATTCCATAGTCGAGTACCTAGCTGGCCATGACGTTTTGCTACCAGGATCATATCGCACCTTCGGTGAAACTAGGCCACAACTGTTGAAAAATCCAAAAATTTGTTAAGTACTTATACACAAACGTAGAGGAAAATTTTTGGAACATTTTTTGTGTATACTTAACTCATTTTTTGGATTTTTCAACAACTGTCCCCTTGTTCCACCGAAGGTGCGATATGCTATCCAGACACTTTTTCATATGCGTCGTTTTACAATCAAGACTTATTAATAACTTGGACGTAAACCCTATTAGTAGTTTTGCAACTTCGGACGTTATGCTATTGTTGTTGATCTAACAACTAAGACATTCTACTCATTAGGGCATTCTGCAAAAAAGACGTACTTAACAAGACCTTATGCAACTAAGACGTTTTACTTATAGAGTCGTTATGCAATCTAGTCCTTACGAACCCGACCCCCACGAAAAAAGCGTGGCGCGAACTTGCCTCCAATACTTAATACCTACCTACCTTAGCAAATTAAATAGCGGGATCTGTACTATGCCCAGAACAACTAGAGGTCTATGGGGATTATTACTAATTTGTTTTCGCAATGCAGAATACACTTTGCACAACTCGAGCTCTAATTAGTACCAGTAAAATGTTGGTAAAACTGATGAAACGAACGGTTTCTGAGGATCCATAGGTGTATTTTTAAGAGGGTAATTTGGTCTTTATAGCTGTTGATCGGGAAAAAAGTTTCTAAAGTAATAATAACAAATAACTACCTATTTCCATATTTGTTTATATCATTTATGGAAAAGTGTAATATAACCTGTTTACCTAAATGCTATAAATGTAACAGATTTATCTGAAAGTATGTTATTCGAAAGGCAATACGTACATTAATTTTGGTCAGAATGTGTAGCAATTTCTATAGGTACATGTGTATTCTTATGACCCCTACACCCTAGATAGGTATCTAAAAACTATAAGGTACAGAAGATACTTACATTTGCTCTTCCCCTGACGGTCTGATTGTTGAAATGCCGAGCAAGGCCTTTTAAATTAGGATCATCATCAAGGCCGTGACCTGCCATTTTGTAGTGATTTAAATTTTATTCTTTTATTAGCTAGTAATAGGTACGTGGGCAAAAACACTCCAGTAAATTTTGATTGATTTGGATGACGTCTGTGTTTTTTTTGTTTGGTTAGTGTGTATCAAGTTTGTTAACCTTTTTCTCAATTGTTTATAGTTTGGCCAAAAAGCGAAGAACACTGATAAGTCGACCGTTGATTACAAATAAAACCTGCCAAGTGCGAGTCGGACTCGCGCACGAAGGGTTCCGTACCAAAAACTGCAAAAAATCAGAATTTTTGTATGGG
>BHDV01039119.1:666589-700606 GCA_005406045.1 Adoxophyes honmai | reverse complement strand
AATTAAGTGTATATTAAAATCAAATAAATTAATGCGATTCTAATTCTTTGACACAAAACCGTTAAAATAAAATGATTGTATGAATGTTTCAGGTAAGTTTCTTGAGCGATGTTTTTTTTTTGACGTAAAGATTTTTTTAGGCTGGCAAGAATGACAAGAGGAGTGAGCGAGACAATGTGCTCCCTTGTTGCAGGCTCACGTGTCAACTTGCCTCTATGTAGGGTTTCACGGAAAAAGGACTCTATTGGCTTGTGATATGGTTTATATTAATAAACGAACATTTCCCAAGTGCGCTATCATGTTAAGGGCCGATAGTGGCACTGGATTTTTGAATCCATATGCTCTGCCTACCCCTCATGAGAATACAGGCGTGAGTATATGTATGTATGTAAAATAAAACACTTTGCGCATTAAATGCTTTTTATATTATAATAAGTACATGATAGTTTCAATACTCTTATAAAACACTCTATAAAGACTTATTTTTACAAAATATAATTTTATAAAATAAAGTTTCATTTACTTTTTCCTCAAAAATGATTTAGGTACATTTAGGTATGTACAATACATCAGTCAAATCAATCTTTGGGGAATTTGCTGATTTCATAAGTAGGTACAATCTGAAAAATGCGTAAGCCAAACATGAATTTGTTAGAATGATAGTTGAAAAATACAAAGTCAATGATTATTGCAATGTTCAAATGCTTATATTTAACACCAAATCGCAGTTATCTTATTCCATTACGTATAAAGCACATTCTTAATTTAATGATGGACTAGTATTCAATACAACGAGAAACACTTGAGAGGGCCTTAATTCTAACCAGCTCAGTACTCTTGCTAAGTCACCAAAAACAATCGAAAAGCCATAAGGACGGTTTTAGACTAGCGTTTAGTAGTACGAGTATAAGTTCGTTTTTGAAAGCGCCTGTACGCGCGCACAGGTGCGGTTATGTTTTCTTCGAGCGTTGACGCGCATAATAAGCTCATATAAGCGCTAGCGAGAACATGCGACCAGCGTTTCATACACGCGTATATGCTCGTTCAAGCTCGTACACATCTGTTCGAAACCGTAATGGTATGCCAAAACCGAGCGTATACGCGCAAAAATAAACGCCAGTCTGAAACCGCTCTAACTTGTCACCTTCGTGCATATAAGTATGTACTTGTAATTGTACAGTTTATATAGCGTAATGGCTCTTCAATAAACCTACTATATATGAGAGCACAATAGTCCCCCTACCAAATATAAATTCATCATTCTTTTATTCATATCACTAAACATTATAATTAAGTACAAAACTCATTGAGCACAATAAAGTAATGCGGGCACAAAATAATCACGTTGTCACTTATTGCCTGTAAATATTTTCACCAATACCATAATAAATCTGTTGCTGATAAGAAATAACATATCTATTTGCAATACTTGTATAGCCATTTCACAATAAAATTCAACTAAGGATTTTAAACACTACTGACTATATAGATACAACAGACTAACATTAAATCTAATACAGGCATTGGCTTAGCAGACAAACCCACATTTTGCTCTAACTTAAAGACATTACATGCACTACAAAATAAAGCAATACACATTGTATTGTTTTTTTACATAGATCACAGCTAAGTTGGGGCCAATATCACAGAGCCGTGTAGTCTCATCAAGACAGAACTAAGTTCAGACCCCGAATGCATCAGTATAGCCTCTTATATGAGGAGGTCCTCCTCCCAGTCTTCCTTGACTCTCTCTGAGATAGAGATGGACGGGCGGGAGAGCTGTTTCAGCTCCTCATGGACCCGAGGAGGAATGGGGTTGTCACTGAGGTCCACATACTCGAGAGCGCGGGATCTAGCCAATCGGTCCACATCAACTTCTGTAAACAAGAATTACGGAATGTATCATTCACCGTTAAGCTTAGCTGCAATGAAAGATGTTATGAAAGCTTAACATTTTTTATTTGCTGGCATGCACAGATTACATAGTGCATCACGTTAGTCTGCAAGTATTTCGTATGTAAGCAGATCTCCGCGCATCTCTCGCTTAACGACGTTTTAGTCTTGTGGCGACAAAGTCATTGAAGTCGTCAAATTTACAAGTACGCCTTATTTCATAATCTTGGGATGTAAAAACAAGGCAAGGCGTTAAATTTGGGAATAGGGCTGATCGGCTGATTTACATTGCCAGTTACTTAAAATTTTGGTGACATTGGTTTTTATACTTGAGGCATTTCCATTTATGTGCATGCATATAAAATCAATTGGAGACTCATAACAATCCATCTTAGGCCTCATGATTAGCAATTCATCTGTGTATTAACAATATAACATTGTATGTCATTAAAAAAAGGTATACTGGCTTAAAAACTTAGAATGTGTTGCAAACTCTTACCTATGATTTGATTGTGGTGTGCATGCAACGTGTGAAGGCTAGGGCACTGGCAAGCGATGGACGGCAGTGCCACGAAGCTGTTGTGAGAGATGTCCAACCGTTCCAGACAGGCCAGTGTGCACAGCTCATCCGGGAGCCGGGCCATTTGGTTGTTGGAGAGGTTCAAATCTGGACAAAGAAATTAACCACGTTATCATCTTGAGAATCCATGTTAAACTCAAATCAGGTATAGTAAGGGAGTCTAAAATCAACAACATCTATCTATGTGAATAGTTATAAACACAATTTCTAGATGAATAGTTTTGGATTTAGAAGTTGTTCTGTTTATAAAAAATCTTCAGAGTGGACTGTGTGGATCTTCGGAGTAAACTCTTCACTTCACTCTTTACTATAAATAATAGTATCATTATCATCTTTCCATTAAAATTGCTGTTTTTCAGTTTCATCCTTTTTCGATACAATAAGCAACAGCAATATCAATAAAAAAAAAAAAAACTGTGACAGTGACAGATTCGGCAAACAAAGCAAAGTGGGAAATGACAATTTAGTTTCGTGAACCATATTTACCTGTGATCAAACTGAACTTGACAGCAAACTTGGGAGGTATCTTGGTGATGACATTGCCGCTAAGGTCACAGGTTTTCAGTTCTGTGTGCCGCATGAGGTGGTACACCGCATCCGGCACTTGCATTAGCTGGCACTCTGATAGATCTGAAACGATGAGAAACACTGTTGAGTACTTGAACTATATACAGGGTGACACAGAAGACGTAATACAAAACCATTTATTTATAGAGGTTACCTTAATACTTAAAGATCCCACTATGTCCCGTATTGTTAAACTAATTGGAAGTATCGTTTTTAATTTTTTTAATTATTCCTGTTATTTTCTGCTCCTCATAGTTACCCTAACACAAATTGTTAAGTGTAAAAAGTTTGAAATCAGTTTCATAGTAAATACTCTTTTATTTTGGCCGGTAATTGATGAATAAAACACATTCTGACACGGTGACGTTACTTGTCATAACAAACACATCTCGAATTGCTTTCTAGTTTTTATGAGTTTATCTCCTAAAAATGGTATCGAATTGAATAAGTTCAAGTTTAGTGTTATGTTACGATGTCTTTTGCATATCCGTACACCCATATTAAGCTGTCGGACATGGTGGAATTTTATTTTAGGTCATCGATCACGGTGCAAACGCAAACCCTATTTCACCTACTAAGATACCCCGAGTCTCCAACTCCAACCCGGCTGTAATGTTATAAACTCTACAGTCCAAAATTTGAGGGGTTTTGGTCAATTTAGAGTTCCAGTACATGCTCAAAGTAGAGAAAACTACGATATTCAGACGCTATAAGAACGAGAGTATACTCAGGTATTTTTGCAACGTTACCCAGAAGCCAGCACTTGAAAAGCGGCATCACGATTTGGGACAACTCTATTTGGCGTCTGCTAAACACCGAAGGTTTTCATCACTTTCATTTCTAAAGGGTGCTCGACATCGTTTTAGCAGATACCCCAGAAGGGTGCAATTTTGCCAGTGATTGCTATCAAACCTACACCAGAACATTTTGTGGACAGATGAAGCCACTTTTAGCAGGCTAGGTTTGTTAAAATAAATATCCACAACGAGCATTGGTAGTCCGACGTAAATCCTCATCTGCTGAGATTATTATCAAACTCGCTTTTCGTTAAATGTTTGGGCGGGAATCCTCAACGATTGTGTCATAGAGCCATATTTTATTACCCTAAACTGAACCAAGTACGAAGACGTGCTAAGAAATGTACTACCAACTCTACTGCAAGAAATTCCACATCATAACATAGAAAACATGTTTTTTCAACAAAACGGGGCTTCAGCTCACTTTTCTTTGCGGGTTCGTGGCTATCTCTGGACCAACAGTTTCCTGACCGCTGGATTGGACGCGGTAGTCCAGTCGCGTGGCCGCCCCGTAGCGTAGTTTGGAGTGACATCAAAAGGCGTATAATTTTACCAACGAGGATACAACACCGTCATGCACAGAACTCCGTGAAAAAATAATACAATCTTTCGATGCCGTCAACAAAGCCAACGAGTTTGTACTCGATAGACTGAAGTCGAATCTAAGACGACGTGCAGACTTGTGTTGCCGAGAGGGTGGTGATCACATCGAGCACCTGTTTACATACATTTAAGAATTTTACACAATTTTATTATGTAGTTTAAAAATAAATTTAAAAACAACTCAAGTTGGCTTATTATTCAAATGCATTTCAAATGAATGCATTATTAGAAATTGCTAAAAGCACCTAGTATCGCAATTATTATTACCTACCACTGAGTGCAGAGATAAAATAATTTTACAAGTTCATTTGACAGCTAATTACTTGCTGTAGGGTGTCCATAATTCAAGATTTAAATTATTATTTTTGTTAGAAATTTAACAAAAGTTAAGCAAGGCCAATCTTAATGATTCACTAATTGCATTACATTAGTTTTCAACAACTGAGTCGGATAAGTTTGTTTTGTATTACGTCTTATGTGTCACCCTGTATATTAATCTGTCTGTATTGTTTTGATGTGTAGTGAAGCAGTGATAGAAATTATGGATAAGGAATTAGTGATTTTACCATGAAAAAAAAACCAAATCTTGTACCACTGGATTACATCACGTGTAACTGATCCGTGTCTAATAATAGGGCATAAATCATACCTAAAGCTTGAGTTTCTTGAGCATCTTCACATCTTAAAACTACGCGTGTTACGGCTAATGCCATGATGTAAGAACACTCCTTTATCTATGTAGAAGACGGAACAAACACCACACTGGGTTAGGGAACTATTTAACGCGCCGTAGAACTACGTTAGAGCCACCGCTAGCCAGGAACAGTCTAAACTATTTATAAATTTTATGAACGAACACGTAACGGGTTCTACAGTTCTTCGGTTGCCGCTCTAAATGAGTCTATAACGGTAAACACACAAAGAGAATTGCTTATAAAATGAACAACTAAGCAATTAATTGAAAATAATAATCATGTTCCCTTATCAAAGTTGTAAAATCTTTAATGAAAGTAAAGTAGATAAAAGTTTTGCACTGGTGTTGTTGATGTCAGTCTCGTTTGTCATTGACGTTGACGTCATTGTCATGCGCTGACATTGACATTTTCTATCAAACGTAGATTGGATGCGTTCATGAACGTTTAGACAGCTTCTTTTTAGGGTTCCGTACCCAAGGGTAAAAACGGGACCCTATTACTGAGACTTCGCTGTCTGTCTGTCTGTCTGTCTGTCTGTCTGTCTGTCTGTCTGTCTGTCTGTCTGTCTGTCCATCTGTCACCAGGCTGTATCTCACGACCCGTGACAGCTAGAGAGTTGAAATTTTCACAGATGATGAATTTCTGTTGCCGCTTTAACAACAAACACTAAAATCAAAATAATAGTAATAATGAAGGGGGCCCCCATAGAAAAAACGTGTTTTTTTGCTGTTTTTGGTACGGAATCTATCGTGCGCGAGTCCAACTAGCTCTTGGCCGTTTTTTTTTTAATGTGGGGGCAAACGAGAATGCGGGTAACTTGGATAACCAAAATCAAGCGGCCTTATCGGGAAATAAAAAGATAGCATTGCTGTTAATATGCCTGTTTTCCCGAATGGCGTAGGCGGATCACGAAAAACGCTACCTAGACAAAACCATGGCTGTTTCACGTTTCGTGGACACTTCCAGCATATTTTTTTAGCTTTTGAGTTGGCACGTATTAACAGTGACAGGTTGCTAGCTTGTCGCCTAAAATACATACCTATTTATACCTTTAGTTACCTAATTCCTTAGCTGCCTCTTACGACATCCGCGGAAGAATTGGAGAGGTGTTATTCCAAAACCATTACCATACGGAAGTAACTGGGCTGGACTTTTAAATTTATGTACTTATGTTAGTAAAATTTAAAATAATTACAAGCGTACCTATCCTAGCATTCCTAACAAAGTCCGACTAGCCTTTTGTTTTACTTCACTCTCAGAGTGCACCTTTATCGCACTTGTCAAAGACTTTTTTATGCGGTTAGAACTATTACCCAGCTATAAAGCTTCTATTTCTGTTACGGGCTACTACGGACTTATTAGTATTTATTAAAGTACACGGTAAATTGTTTTTTTTTATTTGTAGGTATATTATTTTTACCATCACTCTATATTTGGATTTAATTCCAGGATGAAACCGTGGATTCAGGCTTCTTTAGAACCTTGTTATAGTGAGCGTAAACCTCCAATACTTTCTTTACCGCGTGGCCGCACTTTAAAAAAGTTCGATCGCCCAGTGATTTCTTTAGAGTTTTTTCCTCGTAACCAACAATGAGTCATACGTTACCCATATCTACACCAAGGAAGTATAACGGACACTGAATGGCGACCTGTTCTCGGCCAGTTTACCTTTGAGGAATAAATTGATCCGCTAAGGCCAACATGTGCTGCGTGTGTTGGACAAAGTGGATTGTATATCGCCAGTGCGAGGCTAAGATGTTCTAAATTCTAAATCGATCGTTAGCAGCATGTCAGCGACCGGCAGACAGCGCAGTGAATCTATGCGTGCATGTCTTCCGCATGGCGGCGAATTCATTACAGTACGTATTATTGTCTTCCGCAAACCGATATGGACGTGGTTAAGAACGAGGAAAACAGTAAATTGTTGCAACACCTTTAGGCTCGCGATTTCTGTTAATCGGCGACTTCCTACGTGTTAAGATTTGGAGCACGAGTTCAAGGGAGTTTGGATTTTTCGGCCATTGTTGTAATAGTTGAATCAGCTGCCAGTTCATTCCCTATAAAAAAAAACTATCCTACTTTTTTTTTTTATTGTTTTTTTTTAAGCCATGGCGGACATAGTAATGAGCCCGACAAAATACTTTTCTCTCAGTGCAAGACAAAATAAATGGATGGGACAGTTTAGTTTATGAATATGAAGATACAAGTAGGTAATCTACTAACCATTTTATAATTAGATTGCAAGCTTGGTTTATAGTAAATAACCAAAGAACCAGCTAAATTCCTATTTACAGAAAGGTAATTGCGATTTATTAGCTGCCTACTGCGCAGAACGTTTCCTTTTCCAAAATAACGTTCTAAAATTAGGATTTGCGACTCAAAGTGGAAGCTGCGGCCAAGCTTTCAGACGTTGTTTTTTACTTTCGAGTCCGTGCTTTTCATTTAATGTTTTAACAGGCGGGACATAAATAGCGCGTTTTAGAGCCAAAGTTCCTTTACTAACGCAACCGGTTTATTAATTTAGCAGCAAAAAACATAACTGCGGTAAAGAAATTGTTACAAGATTGTGACTCAGAATATTATCATATGTTCAGTTGACTCATTGTTCAGATTTATTATCAGCTAGTAAGAGAGCTTAATTGCTATACTTTGAAGTAAAATAGATGGCTAGAATAGCGACCATTTTTTTTAAAGTACTATCTTAATAAAATAAATCAGAACGCTTTAATGCAACTATTTGTAAATGCCTCTACTAAGCATGTTACGCGTCGACGCTTACAGATTATGTTGATAAGTGAATTAATTAAAATATTAAGAAATTAATCACGGCAACAAAGAGACAGAGCCTCTGGGGCCGGCCTTGGACAATTTCACAATTTTTACACGATATCTTCTGAGTTTACGAAACTTGGCAACACCAACACCTTAGAACAGTTAGCGTTGCGTTGCGTAAATGGAGCTATGTTCCGCGTAATTATCAGACGGATCTCAGAGACCATAATAGACTTTGACGTAAACGAAACAAGGTCAATTTCTGTACATCGTTGCACTTTACGACAAAAGAAAACGCACGCTGAGACTACTCTATTGCGACTGTTGTGATTATGATATACCTAGGTAGTTATCTACTCAAGTGGGCAGACTGTATGATCATACTCGACTACCTACTCATAGTGCGACTAGCAGTATCTATATCTATTGAGTAAGTAAACACCCCACATGCAGCTAGTTTAGAGAGTGAGTTTCATTAATTAAACCTAATGTATGAAAGGGGAAGTTTTGAGTAGGTAGGTACATAAATGTCTGATATTGATTACGAGTAAGGATTTACGGGGTTAACGTCAAGTCCCGCTAAGTGCTAAATATGAGTGAAGATCACAAAAGTATGAAGATCTGAGTCACTATAAAATATTTAAGCTGTCTGAATAGTTCTCACACATAAGTTCGATTTATCCTAATGTTAAATCTAAAGTAGGTTCCAAGATTATCAAATCGTGTCACATATTTTTGGATGAAATCAATTAGCATGAGCCTGTAGCCGAGAGACGCTTAGATATTTACCAATAGCCGACGATAGACGGTCGAAGACGGAAATTTTAGCTGATATGGTACCTGTGCAAAGTTGCACAACGAGCCATGGAAATTTCTCGTAACATCAACAAGTTTAATGTACATCTGCGGTTACAAGCGAACAAGATACGTAATTCTGTGAAATCCAAAGTCATACGAAACCGAATCCATATCCATAATTCACGTAACAGCTTTTGACGGGTCGCAATTTGTAACAGAATTCGTGATATGTTCCAATAAATAAGCAGCCGTGAACTGGAAATTGGACGGTGCGGTAACGCGTTACAGAAGTAATTGGGAAACGCGAGTCTAGCGGCCGCGGGCTCAGACGGACGTGGCTGAGGCCAGCGATGTACCCAAAGAGATTAGACGGCTGACGGCCGGATAGCCCAGCAGTTAGAGAACCTGACTGTGAAGCTTAAGGTCCCGGGTTCGATCCCCGGTCGGGGCAGATGTTTGTATGATGAATACGAATGTTTGCTTTCGAGTCTTGGATGTTTATCTGTATATAAGTAAGTTTATCCGTTGTCTAGTACCCATAACACAGGCATTAAATTGCCTACTTTGGGACTAGGTGATTGGTGTAAAAATTGTCCAGTGATAAAAAAAAAAAAAAAAGATGAAGCGAAACCTCCTGATACGACAGTGATACCACCATACGAGTCTCCTTTACATGAAGAACATTTGACATCAATAAATACCTATGTGACACTTCACGCCTAAATGATCTAGCTACCTAGTCTCTAACAAGGTAAAGCCTGTATTGCGGTACAACACCAAGATTTGAGAACAAACATAGCTACTGGTTCATGTTCATCACACACATCTGCCCCGATCAGTGATCGAATCACAAAGCTATACCATCGCCAACTTATTCTTACTTATTCTTTTTTTTATAGCACAATGGAGGCAAGGGAACATGTGAGTCAGCTCTCGGCTGATGGCAAGCGATCCTTCGCTCATTGACATACTCAATAGCAAACGGACGTATTGCCAACCCTTTTTATAGTAAGATCGACCTAGTGTTTTTTTTAAACGTGGTAATAAAATAACACTGTACCTAAGTAGGTACTAGTTATGTTGGATACTGAACTATTGAATTTATAAACTAGTAAGCCGGGGACTTTAAGTACGTAGGTACTATCCTGATTCGTAAGCTTTAAGAATGTGAACTACACCTCTGAGTCACATTTTGAACCACTAGTGTTCCGCCATCGCGTTAAGGTTCAAATCTTCAAAGAATCTTGGTTCCCTTTGAAGTGGTCGCATTCGTTTTGAAGAAAACTTTTCCTTGAGTATTAATGATAAGTTTAACGAGATTTCTTGGAATGGCAAGCGGACAGCGACACTCAGCTAAAAGTTTATCTTATTTCTAGAGGTAAAGAAAGTAGCTACATACCTATTTAATATCTATGTACATATAATGTTAATACCACACGGTTGATGCGGATAGATGCGTTCTTTTCGAAGCATTAGTACTTAGCATTAAACTTATTGATATGGTGTGTAATAGCGTGATTATGATTATGATTACTAATGATTAGAGATAAGTGTGTTCTGAAAAAGGATATTATACCGGACTGTCGAGTATGTATGACGAGACGAGAGTGATGAACTTGAGTGAAGCGAGAGAAGTAAGTATAGGTATGCCAGAATACGTAGAAGCGAATGGCGCTCTGTGCCTCGGCCTACCCCGCAGGGAATGGGGCGTGACGTTAATGTACGTATACGTAATAACACGGTTTTTGAATCACATATCTACCTGACAAAACCACGTTAAAGCAATATTATTAACCGATTGACGACTTGCTAAAAAATAACTAACGGTAGCTATTAGGCGAGAACTAGTAGGTATAAAGTTTATTAGCTACTTATCTAGTTATTTCCTGTATTTAACCATTAATGAGTTAAAAACAGCTTTGTAAATTAGTTAAATAAGTAAGTATACCAATTAAAGCGCAAATCCTCGGCTAAAATTTTCGTAATTGCTTCCCCCGTTTTTCGGAATCCGCCACCCAACTGTGTAAGGTCATATTCGTGCAGACAATGCAGATGACCAAGGTTGAACACTTTCCTTTAAAAAATGTTTTTAGATGCGTAAAATTACGGCGCTTTTTGCAGCCCGGCCGACTTAAAAAGTATTTTTTTTTTGTGTCCTCGGTTCATTTTACCGAGGTGGACTTATGAGCCATGGCCATATAAACAAAATAAAAAAAAACCTTTTAACAGATTTAGTAATTAAAATTATGTTTTGCTATAGAGATGCCGTTTCTTAATGTTTAATCATTTAAGGTAGTTTTATGACTTTTATGTAAGTAGCTACATAAAAAGAAATCATTATTAGGAAAGTAGTATTTAATAAATTAGTTGGTAAATGTAAGCCTAATAATTTCGTATTTATATGTGTTTTTTTTATTATTAGTACCTACTGTTGGTTTTTCAGAACTTAAGACACGTTTTATATTGTCAAAATGTAGCCGTTTCTTCTAAATAAATAAATAAAAGAGCAATTCAAAGCACTCTACTCTGGGAATAACAGACTTTTTGCCGTCTTATACCTATCAAACTGTTCTCAAGAACTTCGCCGTAGAACAATCACCTATCACGATTATCTTATGTGATACAGATAACAAACAAACAAACACCTTGTTATCGCGTCTATTAGTCGCATTAATGGAGAAAGCCTAGATCCGGAAACTAATAACACTATCACTTCTATAAGCTGGTTCATTTTTGCGACACCACTTACAAAATATGACGTAGTTATAGATGATAATGATGATATTATAGGATAATAATGATGAGGCCTAAACTACGCACAAATTGAAATAATAATAAAAAAATACCTAATCCTTTAGTATAAATGCGAAAGTAACTCCGTCTGTCTGTCGCGCTATCACGCAAAAACTACTGAACCGATTTAAATGAAATTTGGTACACAGACAGTCTAAAGTCTGAGAAAAGACATAGGCTACTTTTCAATGCGAAATAGGTTTTGCAAGGGGTTGAAATGCTACCCAAAGTCACTATTCAACGCAGACGAAGTCGCTCGCTGGTTTACGCATAAGTATTCGTAGTTGTCATAATTTGAATCTACCTATAGTTAGTTGATACCTACCATACTGGGCGTTATTTTATTGATTACGTGTTAAACAGGTGTTACACCTAATTCTCAGGTAATTAATCCAAATACCTGTTTAATTACTAATTACACTGTCAGTAAGCGGTTCAGTAGCAAAATAAAAACTACATTAAACATAGTGTGCGTAAAATTTAAAATTATTGCGGACTTATTACGCGTGTGTTATTTGGGAAAATTTAATAATGCGTAACTATTCCTGTATTTACCAATACCGGTACCTACCTATTGTACTAGGACTATGAAATTTAAAACTTATGAAATTAGTGTTTTGAATAGAAATTTCTATAGCAGTTGCATTTACAGTTTTAGTTTAGTTGCATCGGCAGGGTTATGAAACTTTGTTCGTGTTTAAAGACTATAAATTAATTATGAAAGTAACTTTTTTATAACAAATATTCGACCACTATTGCCGCCAAATAGTTACATAAAAAATAAGTGCTTTTCTACCATTTACTTGTAGTTAAAGGAAGGAAGGAAGTAAAAAATGTAATATCTATCTTTTACGTCTGTTTTAATCATGGAAGTTATGATAGTTAGAAGCGCGAAAAAAATCGTCAATTTCATAGGAAAGGTCCCAATTATTGGGACCATTGGGTATTATACCAATTAGTCTTAAGTTATTAACGATGATTATAATAAAATTGTTATTGAAAAAAAAAGGTCCTTATAAGTACCCACCTACTTTATAAAATCATTAAAAGCGTAGGTATTAATATAATAATTTAAGATATCTAAATAAATTGCTAAATTAAACAAAATTGGATTTCACATTTCAAAGTTTTTTTAACATTTCTAAACAAAATATAATATTAGACACAGAAAACCTATATTTAATGATAGATTCACGTACAATTAAAATTAGATACACGAGTGTTAGTCACAGAGTTAGTGAAGTTAAAATTAGTAGTACAAAGTAAAGTCACATGTTAAAAGTATAATTTTTCGCCTAGCGTTTTAATCAAAACTTTATGCAGTAAAAGACGTCAAAAATTTGTGAAACATTTTTTAAAGGTAAGAAAAATTGAAATAAATAAATATGTATTGGAAATAAATACATACATACATATTCTCACGCCTGTATTCCTAAAAGGGGTAGGCAGAGCACATGAATTCAAAAATCCAGTGCCACGTTTAGCAATTTCAGGGTAACCAGATAGTTAAACGTGAGATTGTAGTGACAAGTTGCTAGCCCATCGCCCACAATACACTAACCCTTTCCCTGCGTCGCCTCTTACGACACCCACGGGAAGAAAGGGGGAGGTGCTATTCTAACCCGGCACCACACGACGTTTCTTAGTGCGTCGTTACATTAGTTTTAATAAATACAGTATAATCTTGCCACGTGAGATGACGGGGATTGTATTTCCTAAATTAGTGTAATGTGACAATAATAATTGTGACAATCGCTATGGGCGCTTGGCAAGCAGAGCAGTAGCCTTAAGTCGCGTTTTCACCTAGTGTTCTGAACGAGCATTCGTTCGTTCGTGCGGTAGATGAAAACGCTCAACCGTTCGAATGTGTTCGTTCAGCGTTTTTTCATTTAAGTGAAAACAGATGTTGTCTGTTTTGAGCGCACATAAGCCGAACAGCGAACATTTGTTCTGAGCAAATGTTTGCTCAGAACACTAGGTGAAAACGCGGCTTTAGCACAACAGCACGCGCGAGTCGTCTCGCGCGTGGGGTAGATTAATAGTAATTTCTGACATCTCTAATTAGACAGTGACAGATACGGTCCTTGCCTACCCAGCAAGAGTGACAGTCATTAAAAAAAAGAGATATGGTCTATCTCGCACGCGACTCGGCTCTAGCCTTGCTGTGCTAAGCCGGCAGGTGTAGTAACCGGGTCCACATATAGCTATAGAGTTACTTTCGTACAATGCGGGTTAAAATGCAGTAAGTATATGGAGAAGATAATACGGAATCGCTTTATTTTAATAACTTGTACCACAAACGGGGTAAGTTGGGACCAAATGTTTCGGTCGCCTTTAAGTATTTTAGTTTTTTTGTTGTTGTATGTAAGTAGTTGGACTGAGATGGAATTTCATACTAATTAGAATCGGTCAATTCTTGGATCATAATAAGACTTTTTTTTATTTAGGTAACAGTAACCAATAAAAGTCAGTTTACCCCTTTGTAGTCGAAACTCTCCCGATTCAATACTGAATTGGCCTCGCAATCGCTACACACCCCATTGTACCTGTTGATTGGACGAGTTTTGCCGCCAAATGTACAGTTACAGGTGAACAAATCTTAAGAGAGATAGGTGGGCAAGTCATCTTAAATTTTACACTTTCTCGTGACTACGATTTCATTAGACAGGATAGTTTGTGTATCTTGTCGTACCTTCACATTTATTGTAGGTACATATATGACAAATCAGCTCAATATTTTGTAGTTTCGTTGCATGAAGACACAAGATAAAAATCAATGATAGATTAAGGGATAGAGTGCCTATTGCCTAATGTAGAAGTCGTATTTCTTGTATTTATTTTAGAAGCTCAACAACATAGGTGTACCTAATTTTGTTAAAAGAGACAAACTTTCGAATATGACTTCTAAATCCTATTAAGATATATGTATATCCGAAAAGCAAGAGATATTTATTTTAGCATATCAACCGATTTATACAAATTGGCTCCAGATATTTAACATTTCCGATTATTTGTCAGACGTCATATTTTTCTAACGGATAACTGTTACAAAAATTCTGCAATTTCGGCAGAAAAGTTTCCAACTGATTGAGACAGTTGGAAAATACTATACTTTAGACCTTTAGGTACTTAAAAGATGGTAAACAATCTTTACATGTCTTTTTATTGAAATACACAGTCTAAAAATGAATATCGTTACACTATACAATTAAATTATGAAAGTAAATGATTTTTTCATACCTAAATTGCAAAATGTAAAGATTTTGATTTATAAAGTGTACGTTTAAATAAAAAGACACGTCAAGATTGTTTACCGTCTTTTAAGTACCTAAAGGTCTCTAGTATAACGATCACCCTAAAACCCCCTCCGAAATGTTTTAGATACACTACGCCGTCAGCTACTGTTATTATACTCCTTTATCAATATTATCGCAGTTTCATTGCAACCTCAATTTGTGACATTCAGCACAATAAATAATTGTCTTCAATTAGGTGTTCCGACACGCAATTCGCAAGATAAGATTACATCGCCTACATTATAATTTGAATAAGTAATTACTGCTCTCGTCTTTTGTCCTTTTGTTGTTATTTTGAGACAAAATGACTACCTACTTTAAAGTGTGTCGCAAGGTTAAACAGCTCTGTGATTCCTAACAGTACTTTAACCTAAGTAGGTAATGGCTTCTTTTTGCATATGATTCAAATTTATAATCACCTAAAAATCGATCGCGATTGTTTACTTGCTAGTTTTAACTCTTTTGTTACATTACATTACCGACAAAGCCACCACAATTCACAATTCTTGTATCAAATAGGTACTTGTGGCCCTAAAATATTTTTACTATAAAATAGTTACTTGAACATTGAACAACAAAGAAAGAACAAAACAAATGTGAAGTTCGCGTACCTACTGATAAGTTTGTTTATTTTGATCCGGCTCCGCGCGCAAGTGCCGCATCGCTTGCATTATCGACTATTTTCAGGACACGATGCAAGACATATTGTATCTATGGAGGCTGTTAGGTATGCTAGGTAACTATTAGATAAACCGAGATGTTAATGTTAAGAACACAAGGGCTTAAAATTGAGCACAAAAAAAGTTCAAAACATGCGTGTTTGTAGTACATAGTTGGAAGTGTTAGGTTCTTGGCATTAAGATAGCTACTGACCGAGCTGGCTGTTCTCCTGGGCGTCTTCGCAGCGGCCCACCACCCTGATGATGGCGCGGCCAGCCAGCCGCGCGCAGATCATCATCGCCGGCGCCCGCGGGTCGCCCTCCTCAGCCTCCGCGGGCATGCGCGGGCCCCCCTCGTATTCCGCTGGTGGCCTCATCACTGCACTCGTAAAGTTAATCAATCACTGCACAAAGTCACTGGCTAATTAAGCAATCACTAGCGAAAGACTTGTTTTATTGTTTGTTTGTGGTCATCTGCTGCCGATCAGAAACGCGGAGCGCCTCAATCCTCGGCTGCACTCTGATAAATTCGAGCGGCGTGGTCGGAACAGCCTTTATATCGTCGGCTAAACAAAGAAGCGTGGTGTGCGAGCGGGACGCCGCAACAACAAACTGCCGTCTCGCTCGCCGTCTGCTGCGCAGTTGACGCGGTTCCCGCGTAAACCCGGAAAATGGACGGAGTTTTCATTTTGTTTTCCGAATGTTTTTCTTTTGGTGCGTTTAGTTTTGTGGCGTATGTTTTTAAATGAGATTACGCAAAATGTTGTTGATGTCTTGTTTAATATTAGTTTTATCTAACCGCCCTGTTGACAACGAATGAATTTTGTAGAATCCACTTGGCACTTACCATTTTTGAAATAAAAGTAGCTCGTCCGTTCTCGAGCCTGAAATAATCTATTGATAAATTAACCGGGGTCATTTTGTACATTTTACGTTATTTGATAGGAAATTTACGGACGAAAAACTCTACCGTTATATTCTGAAAATACCTGGCGAAAATGTACTTACGTAAGTACTTACATATATTGTCTTAAAAGTGAGAAACAATCTTTTATAAGTTTAATCAGATTTATTGACCCTGATCTTAAATGTAAAAATTAAAGTTGCAAACGTCTGTTATTTTAAGGATCGAATTAATTTGGAAAATAATTATCTATAACTATTCACAACACTACATCTATTTCTGTTGTTTTAGTACCTAACAGAAAACAGCATTAGATTATAGCGAACTTCGCGTATTGCTTTCCACCCAAAACTAAATACTGGCCTTAGTTGGTAAACCATCAAATTAACTAACATAGGCATACTTAACCCAATTCACACATTTCACCTAAGTATTACTTAATTAGAGGCTAAGTATAACTCCGTGCGTAAAATTATAATTTTTGTACCGGCCTTGGATTATTAAACGAGGAGGTAAAGTTCGCGGCCCGAGAAACTAGCAGCGTGATGATGATGAAAGACGCTCGTCGGACCAAGGTTTAATTCCAGTTTTAACATCGATCACATAAAATCCTCATTTCAAGCTACGTAAGCATAGATTTATTATTTATTATGTAGATTATTAACATAAGGTTTAATTACAGCTAGAGATACATAACATCTGCAGTTCCAAATGGGGTAGGCAGAGCACATTTAGTCAAAGCCGTGACTATTTCGAGATTTATAGCTACTTTCAGCACAATGTTTAGTTAAAACAACCTATTTCTCTGGTTGCTTCTTACGACATCCACGGAAGATATGGAGAGGTGTCATTCTAAGCCCGACACCGAGCAACAAACCTAATACTACATTGAAAAACAAAAATATGTCTAAAAGAAGCAACTTTGGGCACTATTAATTTTTTATTGAGTTTTACTTAACCTTCAAAATTTTCGTCCAAAGCCGACAGACATGTCATCAGATCTATAACACTTTAGTAATACTCTCACGAGCATAACAAGCCGCATAGTTCGCACCACCATAAATGTGTGACATAGAATTGCGTCAGGGACAAAACTTGACGTCGCACCGTCCGTTGAACGCAGTCTGCTTGGCCAAAGAATCCAAAGATAGACGAAAACTTTCAACGCCAAGAACCTTGAATTAGTGCCAAACTAGTATCCCCGAGTCCCGTGCTCCATATTTATTTACCAACGTATGTAGATTCCGTTTAATTTAAATGCTTTGTTGACTTCCCGTGTTGTTGGTCTGATCACGCAAAATAAACGGGACATCAAAACAAATGAGAGTGAAAACAGAACGTGCCGCGTCATTGTGCTGGAGCGAATTTAACATCTTACTTGTTTAGTTTTTTAACTAATACATTTATGTATACTAAACGGACTGTTCTTTGTGAAGATATGACCCTACTTTATTTCAAAATAGATAAAACATTAGTGTGTGGTGCCGGGTTAGAATAGCACCTCCCCGTTTCTTCCCGTGGGTGTCGTAAGAGTCGACTCTGGGAAAGGGGTTAGTGTATTGTGGGCGATGGGCTAGCAACCCGTCACTGCAATGTCACGTTTAACCATCTGGTTACCCTGCTGAAATTGCTAAATGTGGCACTGGATTTTTGAATCCATGTGCTCTGCCTACCCCTCTTGGGAATACAGGCGTGAGAATATGTATGTATGTATGTAAAACATTAGTTGCACTATTTCTTACTTCAGGTAGTCGGCAGGGTCCTAATGATATCCGAGGTTGAAGTCGTACCATCTGTCACTATTAGAGACAATTTATTTACATACAACGATACAACACGCGCCTATGTTCTCATATGTGGTAGGCAGATTACACGAAATGCTGCATAGACAAAACCATGACTATTTCACATTTCGTGGCCACTTCCTCGCATTATCAATAAGTTTCAAACTATGAAAGAAAAATTATATGATTCCCTTAAATTAATACGTGTTTGATGTTAAGTTAAAGATGCACAAAACATAAACATATTCCTCTTAAAACACAACAAGATTAAAATACATAAACCTATACGTATAACACCTTGGTAAGTATGTACTTTACATCGTCAAAAGAAGACTAACATCTGATTATGTTAGTTTCCCACAGTGCGATTTTAATTGTCAGCTAACCAGAGGATGAAATCCGCTTTAAGATTTTTAAAAATGGTTAGGTACCTATTATGACAGCTATTTTTTCTGTCTCACGCTTTGATTTGGTAGAGCTACATATTCCAAACACTATTTACGTACATACACAGATGTATACCTAAATCGAGAGATATTTGTAAAATTAGCTTCCCAGCAGAAATTACGCAGATATGTTGAAAAATCGCGCTTATAAACAAAATTGTAAATATCAAGAACGATCGTAAAATCTGCCGAATTTCCCGCATAAACGTTTGTGTTGCTATATTTGCTCACGACCTCTATATAGAGCTATATAGAGCTTTATATACACTTCCTCCTAACACGAAGCTTGGCGTTTGTGCACCAACGGCTAATCTTCGACGCGTGCTGGTATCTTTCTCTGGAGCATTACGGAGATTTGTGGGGAAAGATGGAACTATTATTTTTGTTTGCTGTAGTTATATCTGATAGAACTGGTTATTACAGATAAGCCGCCCAACTGATACACATTGACATAGAGACCGTGTAAGGCCAAATTGAACGGAAAATACCGACATCACTGGCGCAAAGTAAAAGCAGACGAAGTTCGCGTATGTAATTATATATTGAAATTGAAATAAAGTAAGTATGAATGTAGCCTTCCTATTTAGAACGTACAATGAAATATTTCGCAATTCCATTTGAAACATTAAATTGGATGTATTTAACCACCTGCGTTGGTAGCTGAATATAAAGACAAAGAAAGAAATTTTAGGCCCCAGTTTATTTAGGATCTCTATTTTTAAATATTAATTTCGTACTGTACCTTGAGGGTCCGAATATTACAAATCGCTCTTCGAAATTGTTAAGCGTCTCCGTTTTAGTTTAAACCGTATCAAATCATTCAGACAACTTACATATATACAATCACGCCAACGTTCCCAAATGGTGTAGACAGAGCACACGAAACGTGACATAGACAAAACCACGATTACGACTATTTATATTTTAGGTTTGAAAACAGATGGAAGAGGAGTATAAGGTTGCTAGCCTGTCGTCTAAAGCATACCTAAACCAATTTCCTATTTCCTGTATGGTGTCGGGATAGACTAACACTTCTCTATTTCTTCCGTGGATGTCGTAATCGTTAGAGACTAAGGAAATAGGTTTAGGTATTCAGACAACCTTTGCATAAATTCCACCTTCAGAATTCAATGTGTTTGCTATTTTAAAACGTCGGATTTTGGCGTACACAAAGAGCTTTCCTGTTTATATGGAAAAATCCTAAATGGGGTAGGTACTCCGTTTTTATTTTGCTCGAAAGGAAATGTTTACTAAACAAGAAAGAGGCGAGGTGATTGTCCATGAAATTTTATTCACAATTTTCTTAGAATCCATCACGTGGACCCCTGCAAACAGACGTGCCTAAATCTTAATTTTTATTAAGTAGACAAATATTTGACAATGAAATCGGTTGATTTTTAAACTATAAATAAGAACTAACTGATGCTGATGTATCATGAAATCCACATGAAATCAATACATTCAGCAATACATGTATACCTAAGTTGTGCCTTGTGATGTCGAGGTTAGAATAACACCTCTCCATTCCTTCCGTGGATGTTGTAAGAGGCGAAATATTTTAGGCGACAGGCTAGCAACCTGTCACTATTGTACCTTTTAACTTAAAATCCAAAAAATAAGCTAGAATCGTAAAATAGTGGTGTTTTTGTTCATGCAGCATTTCGTGTTCTCTGCCTACCCCTTAATGAGAATACAGGCGTGACCTATGATGATGCAACGACATGTTACTACGAGATTAACTGTACATGGGTTCTTCAGTCAGGAATGAATTATTTCGAATGTAGTCACCAGCACCAATATCTGATGCAATAAGGTTGCGAAAATATCCGAAACGACTCTATTACTACGGGCAGTAGGACGTGTCAGATTTTTTTGCACGATCCGTATCTCTGGTGATTATACAGTAAGGAAGATTCTTCCAGATTGAATTTTCCGACCGTCTCCGAGGTCTGTGAAGTGAGTCACAGGACACAAATGACTAGTTCCACGTTTTGGATCATAGTTATATTTGGAACGTGAGTGTCACATAATGAGCTGCGTGAAGTAGGCTACTGGAGTAGTTCATGATAACAAACCAATACTTTGCCATGCACTTCTAAAGTAAATATATTCGAGCATGCCTTTCGGAGCAACGTTACAATTAATCAAAAGTTTTATAATAAAGCAAAACAAGCATCTATGTACCTACTTTTGTGTGTTGTGTACCTAAGAGCTTGATAAAATGTGTTCAAAAAATTCAATCACCCCTGGGATCTCGAACGGGGACGGCGGAGCACACAGAACGTGACATAGACAAAACCATGTGTATTTCACGTTTCGTGCGCCAAATATTAAGCTTTTTACGACTAAGTATGTGTTGCTCCATTTTTATACTCTAATTAAGTTACTACCTAATCGACAGTTAAAGTCTGTCATATAACCGCGGTATATAGGTGGATGTGCATAAAAAAGCTAGCTACAGCTACAGCTACAGTGGGTAGTAAATAAGAGTCATTGCTGGTTCTGTCATTACTGGTTCTGTGTCCATCACCGGTGACTTTACCTTACCACGTTCTTTCTCCCTTCGCGAGCACAAAGCGTGTTCGGTCAATGACGCGCCAAATTTTCCGCCGTAACATCCACTGACATTCGGCGAAGTTTTTCAGTGGCGCAAGAGCCGAGGTCGATCCTTTGTGCTATTTCAGGAGTTCCTGGATCTGTGCCAGCGCGGCGTGCGCAGTGGCGTGCGTTCTTTGATCCCAGTACCTAACTCCGATTAAAATCTTAATCCTCTGGGCAGGTGTGAGAGTCGAGAATGGCGGTTCTGATCGAGCTTGCATTCGCGTTTCCTTTGTTTTGTTGTTCTGGACCAGTACTACGTTTACGGTACAGTGACCGTAAGGAGAATTGTGTTTCCCCAGGTTGGTCAACGTGGTCAGCGTGTCGTTCAAATAACACATCCCCAATTCCCCATTTCATCGGAGGCGTAAAAGGCGACTAAAGAAATTTAATTAAATAATTTAAGTTAAGGTATATTTTAGGCGACAGACTAGCAACATGCCACTATTATACCTGCCAACTCAAAACCAAAAAACCGGCCAAGTGCGAGTGGGACTCACGCACTGAGGGTTCTGTACAAACCGATTACAACGCCATCTAGTGACAGATTTTCGAACTAATGATAAATTTTAATTTTATTTATTAAAAAAAAAAATACTTGGTAGATTTTGTTCAAACCAATTTTCGTTGATAGTTTTTATGGTAATGTACATCATATATTTTTTTAGATTTATCACTCTTTAATTTTAGAAGTTAGAGGGGGGGGGGGGCCACAACTTTTTCAACTTTGGAAGCGGTTGTCGCGCAAACTATTCACTTTAGAAAAGTATGATGTTAGAAACCTCAATATCATTTTTAAAGAGCTATCCATAGATACCCCACACGTATGGGTTTGATGAATTTTTTTTTTGAGTTTCTGTTCCATGTATGGGGAACCCTAAAAAATTATTGCTTTTTTATAATTTTGTGTCACAATCTTAATGCGGTTCACAGAACACATCTACTCACCAAGTTTTATTAGTATAGTTCTCATAGTTTCGGAAAGAAGTGGCTGTGACATACGGACGGACGGACGTACAGACAGACAGACATGACGAATCTATAAGGGTTCCGTTTTTTTTGCCATTTGGCTACGGAACCCTAAAAAGTGGTCACAAAATAGTCATAGTTCTGTCTATGTGGTGTTTCGTGTGCTCTGCCTACACCATTTGGGAATACAGGCGTGATGGGTAAGTATATACTTCCACAGATAACCTCAAGCGGTGTGAAATTCTCTTTATAAATCGTTTAGGTAAAAGGTAAAAGTAAAACTTTAATGTTCCTTTTTTTGTATTAATTCATGTGTGTGTGTGTTTTGGTACTGTTTTAATTTTAGCAACTGCGTGTGAAATGTCATATTTAATTCTTTTTCTTCTAGTTTTAAGTTTCCGGAGTCGCACTGAAAATCAGCGTTGCGGCTTGCCGCAATATTATGCTGAGTGCGGCCCTTTTGGCACTGTTTGGCACGGAAGTGGCATGCACATTTTTAAATTATTATTATTTATTTATTTAGGCTAATTTATGTATTTTAGATAAGTTAATTGTTATGTCTAATGTCTGTGTCAAATTGTTGTCAATAAATGTCTTTCTTTCTTTCTTTCTTTCTTTCTAGGTACGCCGACACTAGCGAGTATGGTCACTGCAAACTCATGATAATAGTTAGACTAGAAAGGCGTCGAGCCACGGAAATGTTCATTTGAAATTTATGTGTTCCTTGAATCCTTGTACTAAACACAAAGCACAGGCGTGATTGTATGTATGTATTGTATTAATGAGCCATATTATAAAAAGTTGTCAGTTTACTTCTTTTTTCTCAATTAGAAAAAAAAAAAATACTCCGAAACATGGGCCCTTTCCATAAAAAGTAAAAAAAAATTGTGCCCAATTTTTCATACCAACTTTGGGAATGGAAAAAAAAATGTTTGGGGACAACTTTTTTAACTATCCATACCGATTGCGCATTAAAGTTTAAAAAAAAGTAAATTAAAAAAGTTGAAAAATGACTACTATATTTTATGTTGAACTCATTATAACTTGATAACTACTGATCTGATTTAATTCAAACCTAACCTAAAAATCTCCGCAATCGAAATCGGTCCATCCTGCGATGCCGGGATGCCACAGACACACATAAATACATCAATGTCTAACTTTATAACACCCCACGTTTGGCATACTCACATACAAACAATGACGCCTATGTTCCCAAATGGGGTAGGCAGAGCACACGAAACGTGACGTAGACTAATCCACGATTATGTCTATTTCACGCTTCGCAGCCACTTAAAGCTTAATTTTAGGTTTGAAAACGGATAGCAGAGGTACCTAGCATAATAGTGAATAGGTGGATAAAAAAACACTTGGGCAATAAATAAATTACATCGTATAATCGCCGCCAATAGAAACAAATCTTTCAAAGAAATATCCATGTTATAGCACTGTTACGGTGGATTACGAGCCGGATAGTGATGCGGTAATAATAAAATATTTCTATTCAATTGACCGCTTCTATCATAGTAATATTGTTTAGGTTTTATGTTGGCAGGTAAAATAGAGCAGGGTTGCTCAGCTGTCCCGTAAAATATGCCTTAACCTATTTCCTAAGTCGCCTCTCACGACACCGTGCGAAACCTAGCTAATTGCCTAGTATAGGTATCTATCCGTGTGGTGTCGGATTTAACCTTTTGACCGCCAAAGACGCCATATCACGTCATCGCAAGTCAGTGCCCGTGACGCCACGACGTTAAATGGCGCGTCGAAGTTATTGCGAAAGAACTGAAATGTAAAACGCTGCAACATTTTTTCTAGGTTTACTTTATTTATAGGTAGTGTAAGTTATTTATACCTAATTTAAATAAAATAATACAGCACCATTCGAAAAAAACAAGCATTATCTAAGAGCCGACTCACGTCTTTGGCGTTAGGAGCACAGCGTTAAACTTCGCGCCTTGGCGGTCAAAAGGTTAAATAACACCTCTCCATTTCATCCGTGGATGTCGTAAGCGCGACTTGGGTATACTTTGGGCGACAGGCCGGCAACCTGCCACTATATTTCCTGCCAACTCAAAACCAAAAGCAGAAGTGGCCACGAAACGTGAAATAGTCATGGTTTTATCTATGGTGTTTCGTGTGCTCTGCCTACCCCGTTTGGGAACACAGGCGTGATGTATGTATGTATGTGTATCTACCCAGCCGCGAAAGCATTTGCATGACAAATGCGTAGTAAAAATCACGACGGCGTTGAATGGGTCACTATATTCATATCAATATCATAGTCAACAAACAGTACTTCTGGTTTTTAGCCGCTCGTTTCTCAGCATACAGCTGTTTACTATTCACGAGTAGCGAGCTGTTTTGGCTCTATTAATACACATTTAACACTGTTATTACTCTGCCGACGTAGTTAATGATGGCCGAAATTGTCAAACTAGTTTTCATGTCCTCGGACTAAATAAAACTGTTCGAATTCCGAATACGAACTTAGAACAGACGTAGTGCAAAAAAATCATAGGTATGTTATTGCGTGCATTGTTATTGTGTGTGTATGATCGTGGTCTCCCAGCCAGCCTCAGTAGGTACGTCTAACTGAACCAATGAATTCCTGACCCACCATAGAACCTATTTACATGTCCATCCAAATATTGATTATGTTGGAACTCCTCTCACTAGTGACAAGGAAAAGATAAATCATGTCCATACATTTTTATATACATAAAACTACCGCGAGACACTCATATTGGAATAAAACAGATCTACACACGTTTTCACATCGAGATTACGAAGTGTCGGGCCAATTGGTGACCCATCATCTGGAGCTACGCGCCACGGCGGCGGATAGTCAGTGCGCGTCTATCGTCGATCAAGAATTTGACCGCAACATGTCAAACTAATCTCGGTATAAAGATGTGATTTACAGTCACTTCGGGTTCCGTCGTAGTCCAACTTTACCCGCACAAGATCTATACAACGATGCGTCATAGATGTGCATCGCGCTTCACATTTTATTCAATACAATAGGATGTGATGGCATTGTAGGACCTGAACTCTCGGATGCAAAAATTGTAAATTCAGTGCAGCAACACGGGACGTGACAGTTGTTGCCTCGGTTCAATTTGTCCCCTGTAATGGAATTTTCAGTTTACATAGCCTCTACATAGTCTAGACTAGACCAAACAATGGGGCCAGTAACGAAAGACAGAAATTGCATTTGTAGTGTTCAGTACGCACCATACGCGTTTTATTACATTATTGGTTATTTTGCAAAATCCGCGGCCCATTGAGCTCGCTCGCAATCAGCGACGCATTCAATCTCAAATACAGGCCTTTAAAAATGTTTACGCGAAACTAGCTGCTTGACGTAGATGTTCTGGACATATTAGTCTCAATCTTTTGAATTACGTTCAATGATTAAATTTTTTAATACTTAGTATCGAATAGTGACAGGTTGTTAGCCTGTCATCATGGCTTAACTTAACCTCTCGTATGCTACGGAGCAGATCTGCTCCATTTTAAGGATATCTTTTTTTTATTTTTATTTTAATCACCATAATTTGTAGATATTGAAACAGAAGAGGCTCGAATGCAGTATATTTTTCATTTCCCGCATACGAAGGGTTTACTACTACTTTCCTTATATACTTAATATATACTATTTTCCTTAGTCGTATGCTTACGACATCGATAGAAGAAATGAAGATTATGTTAAGTATTCTAAATCTGACATCACACAGTATACAGGTGACTTAGGTGTCGAGGAGGAGGACATTTCTCCTAAAGGATCATGTTTGGTGAGGACTAATAGTATACTTGCGACTTATTTTAAGTCAGAACAGCAAAAAATTAAAAACCGGCCAAGTGCGAGTCGGACTCACGCACTGAGGGTTCCGTACAAACCGATTACAACGCCATCTAGTGACAGATTTTCGAACTAATGATAAATTTTAATTTTAATTATTAAAAAAAACTACTTGGTAGATTTTGTTCAAACCAATTTTCGTTGATAGTTTTTATGGTAATGTACATCATATATTTTTTTTAGATTTATCACTCTTTTGTTTTAGAAGTTAGAGGGGGGGGGGACACAACTTTTTCAACTTTGGAAGCGTCTGTCGCGCAAACTATTCACTTTAGAAAAGTATGATGTTAGAAACCTCAATATCATATTCAAAGAGCTATCCATAGATACCCCACACGTATGGGTTTGATGAAAAAAAATTTTTTGAGTTTCAGTTCCATGTATGGGGAACCCTAAAAAATTATTGCTTTTTTTTAAATTTTGTGTCACAATCTTAATGCGGTTCACAGAACACACCTACTCACCAAATTTGATTAGTATAGTTCTCATAGTTTCGGAAAAAAGTGGCTGTGACATACGGACAGACGGACAGACGGACAGACGGACAGACGGACAGACGGACAGACATGACGAATCTATAAGGGTTCCGTTTTTTGCCATTTGGTTACGGAACCCTAAAAATGGTAGTATTTGAAATCATGGTCACCCTGCTGTTATTTCGAATCTTCGACACGTTTAATTGCTTTGACTTATTTTATTTTGTATTTAATTTTGAAGCTAACTTAATTTAATTTTGATTTGTCCGCGTGATGTCGATTTTAGAATACTAACATCTCTTAATTTCTTCCGCGGATATCGTAGGTAAGTGGCGACTAGGGAAATAGGTCAAGGTAGAAGTCGTAACGAAACGTGAAATAGTCATAGTTTTGTCTATGCAGCGTTTCGTGTGCTCTGCCTACGACTTTTGGGAATACAGGCGTGGTGTATTAATAAGCTATTACTGTATAATTATTTCCTTATAAAGTACTTACCTTTAGCTGTTTTTACAACTAAGTAGTTTTGTCCTTATTAAAGTAATCGATTACTTAAGAGGACTTTTTTTATTTTTGACTTAGAGTAGAATTAAAGTAAATTTAGCCTATTGTCTATTTTTTGATCTCAGATCTAAAATGACAATGCCGGTGTTGTCTGTCTTTTTTTTCAATTATTAACTAGTGCTATGCTTCCATTGACAAAATTTAGAATCGATTTTAGGTAAGCTACCCGCAAAAAAAACGTGGAAATTTGGGTTATAATATACATGTAACCATGTTCACATTTTTTTTTATAAAATAACACGGGCAAACCACTTGTATTCAGGGTGCAAACATTGTTGATGGTTTGGAAAGCACCAGGAAAGAATAAAATGTGTAAATTTATTTGTGAATTTCACTTTTGGACTTGTCAATTTAGTTTTTGAGAATCCTAATGCTTGACCGGTGTGGACGGTTTGGCCTGCTACAGACATGAAAATGACAAATTATGTATGATCTTGATCATGTCATTTCCTTCCTCTAGTAGTGCCGTAGGTGGTTTAAAAAATAACGGTCTTTGGCCTACTGATAGTTATAATTACTTTTACTTGTAGTTCATTCACGTTAAGAAAGTAGTGAGTCAGCACGGTTCAGCGGTCGTGATTGGTCAATCTTTTTTTTTACATCCTCCTTGGTCAGCGCCCGATGACTCACTATTTTTATTAACGTAATGAACTACAGGGTGAAACCAAAGTCGTGCATAGAAATATGTGTTTCTTACTGTTTAACTTTAGTTAAAACGAGTGGACGTAATAACAGCCAAGTGTGAATGCTGTTTTTTTAACAGTTAATAACTATTTTAAATGTTGTGATGGACCCATAATTTGTACTAGCTATTAAGAACAATAAGTAAGACAAATCCCATCAAAAACATTCTGTAAAAATCTACCCAAGTCTCGTTGAAGCTGCTTGTTTATCTCTAAAAAGTAATGAAATCTAGTCATAGTTGTGCCAAGTCTAAGGTTCCTTACTGCGATTTCTTTATTATTATAATTAAAGTTGTGTGCCTTGGCCGTTGAACATTTTTTATACGTTAGTGGATCAATTTTGTTAACATGTAATGTTCCAACTAGGTACCTTGTTTGTCACGCGAGATAATAGCCCATACCGGTATGGGTAATTGGTATAAAGTGTTCAACGGCGAAGTCACACAACATTAACTATAATAATAAAGAAATCGCAGTAAGGAACCTTAGACTTGGCACAACTATGACTAGATTTCATTACTTTTTAGAGATAAACAAGCAGCTTCAACGAGACTTGGGTAGATTTTTTACAGAATGTTTTTGATGGGATTTCACTTCTTTTTGTAGAAACGTGAGCATATTCATTAATTATGTTAGATTTTCTTACTTTACACATTTACTTATTTTTGCAAATTATCTTTCTTTTCTTTTTTCCGGTTTTGATCTCGTACAGTAGGAACAGTTTTTCGTATTGCCCATTCGCGGTCCTTAAATTAGAAGATGTGTCTCTCTACGCTGGATTTTTGCAATTACTGTCGATTTTTTTTTTGTACCAGAGCAGCTCAGGGTCTTCATCAGATACTTCAGACCTCAGATTTTTGACATCAAATGAAGGGACCCACTAAGTTGAATATTTTTTGTAAAAGAAGTGTGTCGATCTCTATAGTAGTTTGGTTGGGCTCTAGTGTTTTCACCAGGTACTCCAGATCTTCGATTATCCTAGTTTTTACATTTTTCCCGTGTGGTGTCGGGTTAGATTCCCGTGTGGTGTCGGGTTAGAATAGCACCTCCCCCTTTCTTCCCGTGGGTGTCGTAAGAGTCGACTCTGGGAAAGGGTTAGTGTATTGTGGGCGAAGGGCTAGCAACCTATCACTGCAATATCACGTTTAACCATCTGGTTACCCTGTAATTGCTAAACGTGGCACTGGATTTTTCAATTCATGTGCTCTGCCTACCCCTCTTGGGAATAAAGGCGTGAGAATATGTATGTATGTATGTTACATTTTTCCCTTTATGTAGTCGTTAATTTCTAACCATGTACCAAATTTCAGCTCTCTGAGTTAACGGGAAGTACCAGTTCTATTTTGATGATCATGAGTGAGTGAGTGTCGAAAATGCGAAACTTTGCGTTCGCTTAACTTCGGAACTGAATTACCTACAGACTTGAAATTTTGGATTTTAAGTATGTGGTTATAGCTCACTAGATGACGAAAATTTCAGCGTCCTAGTATTATCCAGAGGTTCTCAAATAGGGGCCTGAAAATTCCGCGAAATGGTTCCAGTAAAGGATGGTACGGCAGTGCTTGCTTTGCGCTCGACTTGGTGGGGGCACTGCCGTGCCCCCCGATATAAAAGTCATACATTACGCTACGATTATCATTAAACTTCATTTATTTTCTTCCAGAGTTAGTGCAATGTATTTGCCTTGAAATTCTACGTTGGTAACAAATATTTCTGTTTTAAACTTAAGTTTCACCCTGTATAGTAAATTGTTTTCGAGGAACGAAGTTGTTAGCGACGGTAAATGTCAGAGCAAAAATGAACGGCACAGAATCATAAAATTGTTGCCATAGTAAAAAAGTCAAAGGTGACATTTTCTATGGTAACACCCGCATTCAGGTAGTTTCTGCTCTATACTTGTACTCAAAATCATGTGACTGATTAGTGATTCCAGAGGCACAGATTGAATGGAGTTGGTATTAGGTTAAGTATTTACAAAATAACTTTTCTGATGTCTATGGTATGTAACATCTACGCGGACAACCTCATGAGGAACTGTCTCTGGGAACGAGTTGCGGTGGTGGGGTATTAGAGACTGCAACGGGGACTGCAGGGGTGGTGGGGGCAACATCGCGAGTAGGGCTTCCTATCCCGCGGCCTGAATTCAATCTCGATATTTACGGGACTGCGAATGTTCAAACCGGATATTGAAAATATTCACATAAATAAAACCGTTTGTTAAAACGAAAAATACAATTAATTAATTAACTAACTACAAAATTCAAAGTATTGCTATCAGCATGAGATCAATATAACTTGTACCGTTTTTTCACAAAAAAACAATAACGAATACTAACCAAAAAATAAAGATCAAGTCAGAACATTTTAAAGTGATAAATTATTGCTTAATTATTAATTTTGTCTGCTTTTAATTTTAACTGAAATGTTTTCGAAGGACATTGCTGGCACGTTTTTTTCAGTCCCGCAATTTACCCGGAATTGGAAAATAGCGTGGGATCTCGGTATTGCGCGAATTGGAAGCTCTACACGCGTAAGTCCATGGCTTGATACCTCACCCCCCGCCCCTCCTTCCCAAGGACGGTCGAGCACGATTGTCGGACTGTAGGTTATGTGCATTATTGAGGCTATAATTGCGCACAAAGTCTAGACATTTTGCTAAGGCAACTTGTTAACTTGGCATGACTTATCTATATCGCATACTTACTTAGAGAAAAGATGCGTCAACACACTAAGTTTATGTAAATACTTACAAGTAGCGGTTGCTTTGTGAATTGATACGTTTTTAATTTTTGCATGCAATTCTAGATCCTCCAATAACGCGGGTATTAGTCGAAGGGGTGAAAGAAAATCACGATGACAGTTGACACATTTATTGGTTATATAAGGGGTGTGCTCAGGCGGACTTGTGGCATGCGCGCGGACGGTATAAGCCGCACACAGCTTCGTTCCTCTACTACGTGTTGGACAGTGGGATGATAGGAAGTTACCGGTTCATTACCAACACAACCAAAGACGTCTTAGTACCTGGCATTATCTCAAATTGTAACAGTCCCAGAATGACTAAAAATCGTAATAAAAACCAATCTGTAATTTGTTCAAACATCGAGTGTCAATAAGAGTGAAGATGAAACCATGCCTTGGTCTCATCTCAAGATGAAACAAGTATTGCCAAGTGAATTTGACTTTCAGAGACAAGGGTGTACGGCATGTTAGTCGAAACAGAAAGTCCATTTGGATAGGGGCTCGGATGCTAGATCAAATTAATTAATTTAAAAGTACACGATCTTATGGCAATAACCATAAGTGACGTCACTTTTCAGTCTTTAAATCTGTAAATAAGTTTTTTTTTTTTCAAATTTACTTATAACCCTTTTTCCAAAATCAAATTCAGTCGTTCTGAGAACAAAGCAATACAGTCCAACCCCTCTTATAACATAACATAGTCAAATTAGTCGTTTTGAGAATAAATCAAAGTCCAATCCCCAACTATACTAATTATAACATTAACATAGTCAAATTAAGAGTACAGTACAATTTGAGACTCAAGATGTGTTGGCATTGCGACAAATTTGAAAAAGGTGGCGATCGTAACGAACCGGCAACAATAAGAAGACATACAGACACGTATAGTGGTTTATTAGAGACGGGCTCAGGCGGGCGGCTCGCGGCCCTGGGCCAGCTGCGCGGCCGCGCAGCAGTGCAGCATGAGCGCGGTCAGGGCGCATGCGCGGGCTTCACTCCCCGCGCTCGTGTCTTCTGATCCTGCGCAGAGCTCTTCGCGCACCGCTTGCAGCTGGAAAGCAAGCGTTGCTAATTGAAATGGCTGATGAGTAAAGTGAGTAGGGTCGATTTATAAAAAAAGTTGTTTTTTTTTTTCAATTACAATGGAATTAGGTTTTTCATAGTCAGAGTCACAGTTGTCGAGACCCTCGACATTGTGTGTGTGTGTGTATTAACACCCTCGTCATCCCCCCGTTTCTTACGTGACACGTATCATCTCATGGATCTGGTGGGCAGCCAGCGTGGCGGCGAGGTCGGGCGCAGAGTCCCTGGTGCCCGCGAGCAGCGCATCGGGGGGCAGTCCACTGCGTAGCATCGCGGCCACGAGGCGTATTAACACCGTCGTCATTCCCCCTTCTTTTACGTGACACGTACCATCTCATGGATCTGGTGGGCAGCGAGCGTGGCGGCGAGGTCAGGCGCAGAGCCCCTGGCGGCCGCGAGCAGCGCGTCGGGGGGGAGCCCACTGCGCAGCGCGGGGCGCAGCATGGCGGCTACAGGGCGTATTAACACCCTCGTCATCCCCCCTTCTCTTACGTGACACGTACCATCTCATGGATCTGGTGGGCAGCGAGCGTGGCGGCGAGGTCAGGCGCAGAGTCCCTGGCGGCCGCGAGCAGCGCGTCAGGGGGGAGCCCACTGCGTAGCATCGCGGCCACGAGGCGTATTAACACCGTCGTCACCCCCTATTCACTCCCGTGACACGTACCATCTCATGGATCTGGTGGGCAGCGAGCGTGGCGGCGAGGTCAGGCGCAGAGTCCCTGGCGGCCGCGAGCAGCGCGTCAGGGGGGAGCCCACTGCGCAGCGCGGGGCGCAGCATGGCCGCCACGCCCGCCCTCGCCTGCCACGCCGCGCCGCACGCGCCGAAGGGGTTCCCCGTCGCCTCCAAAGACTGCTTCCTGCACCGTTACCACGCGTTTAGACGCCATACAGCTAGCGACAGCGTAAACGATTTTCGTAGAATTTTAACAACAGAATCGAATCTTGGAATAACGTTTCACCGTTTCTTCTGTGAAGAGGCGACTAAGGAAATACATACATACAATAACGCCTGTGTTCCCAAATGAGGTAGTCAGAGTACTTGATTATGACTACTTCACGCTTCGCCAACACTTCTAGCATAATTTAGGTTTGAAACCAGATGGAAGAGGTATAACAGTGACAGGTTGCTAGCCTAAAACATACCTAAACCTATTTCCTTAGTCGCCTCTTAAAAGGAGGAAATGGAATGGCCTGTGCGGTAGGAAAGGAGAGCTGCGTTGCGTTTCTGCTCTACGCGTTAACATCTACCCGCGCTCCCTTCATACCGTGCGGGCGACACGCGAGTTCAGCGCGCCTATAGCAACCGATCGCTATTGTACCTTTTTAAAACCCAAAATATACACTAGAAGTGGGTACCAAGGGTGAAATAGTCACGGTTTCGACTATGTAGCCATGTGGGAACACAGGCTTAAGTGTGGAAGTGATATTCTCCGCGCAAATCGTTTACGCCGCAGCTAGCAGGGACGGTCATAGTAAACTCATGGAAAGGTACTTCGCTTCAAGGCAGCCCGTTACAAATTACCCCGGCTAGTGCTTCAAGCGGCGTCATCAGCCAAATAAGTGGTCTATCGATTTGTTAACGGGTTCCTATCCAAGGCTCGTGCTTATTATTATAACATGATATCGACGCAAAAATCACGTCACAATGATTCCAATGAGTGGTTTGTCAAAGTTGTACATTTCTTTTTTTTCTCAAATTAGAAAAATAATAATTTTCCAACTCAGAATCAAGAGCACAATCGATACTGATAGTTAAAAGAAATTATTTAAGAAAAATCCGTTCCGTTACTTTTTTTCAAATACACTTAGTACGGCTGTCACGGAATGGAATCATAATGTATGTATGAAACATTGAGGACATATTTTTTTTAATTTCTATGGATAGTGCCCATGATTTAGAGTATGAAAAATCTATTTTTATTCAAATTGAGAAAATAAACATTTTTTTATAAAAACATCAAATAAACATTTTTTTAATAGTGGAGTTGGAAAAACAAACTACAAACATAAAATAGTATATTAAAACAAGTTGATTGGAAAACTGTAATGACTTAGACCATATATTTGGCTGACTACAGTTGGGGAGCAAGACGCGCGGGCTCCCCGGCCAAGCTTCAAAGTCGGTTTTGGCGTGGCGCGGACAAAACAAAAAGGCAGGGTCTGGCCACAAACCACGTCACGCTAGCTCGAGGAACATTTAACCCTCGCGTTCAAGACTTAGTGTTTTGTTCTTACACTTTTCTTTGAAAAATAAATACTGTTAAACCAGGGTTATCGACTAAGGCGCGCAGAAATCCGTATGGAATGACGGAGGAAAGCGATCCCGATCCTGTCTCAGCGAAATACTTTCGTGCACGTTCAGATTTACATACAGGGTTACTGGTAACTCGACGTATTCCTGGTAGGACTTGATAGAGGAGCTAAAATGCAATATTTTTAAACCATCATATGTA
>BHDV01039119.1:642804-663629 GCA_005406045.1 Adoxophyes honmai | reverse complement strand
GGTTTAGTAAAAGGTAGGTTATATAATACTTAGGGCTAGTAAGTATTCGGTATTGAGAAAATAGGTATTATGAAAATTCGGGCTAGTGATTTTCGGGTTACTAAAATTAGGGCAAATGAAATTCGGGCTAAAATATTTCGGGCTAACGGAGGGGAACCTTGTGAATGGTATTGATAAAAAAACACGACTTATACTTACGTAGATGATAGACTGATATTCTAGACAAATTTTATGTCGAAATAAAGACGTATTCAACTTTAGCATGCTCAATGGCAGCTAAAAGTGTGCATCACTGTGCAGCCACACTAAAACTCTTCATGTTTCACAACCACGTATGCAAATCAGTTTCGTCGTATCGAGCTCGGAGATGAAATATTACGTTACTTATTTATTATCAACCAACTGGGTTGGAGAGTCATCAATGGAGCATTCTTTTGTTAGTAACATGGCCTAGTTTGGAACAAACTCGCTGTGGCATAGTCTCAAAGGTTTCGTCCTAGTTAAACTTTTCTCCTGTTTAAATACCTTGACTGTATAATCGTAATTTTTCCGTCAAAAAAGGCGTTGTGCTCGAATACTCAGATTTGAGTCGGACTTATTTTTATCAAAAAGTGATTGTCATTTGTTTGTATTCTCAGCAGACATTTCTGAACGGCATGCTGTGCAATCTACGTCTTGATTTGTAGTAAACAAGTGCTCTATTCTTATGCCAACCATTTTTTTATATGAACTGGATGAAGTGGCTTAAAAATTAAATATTTTAGGTAATTACAACAACTAGTGTAAGTAGTATGTAATGTAGGTATGTCAAACGCTTGAGTGTACTTATCGATCTCTACACTAATGAAAGTTGGTATCTAGCTAGATCAAATTGTTACTAGTAAATGGGATGGAAAATTACATATTTCATCTAAAAGATCGAGAAAGTTGTTAGGTCAGATACTAGACAACCTTATCTTAAAACAAAATGATTCTAAGGGTCTAATAAATTTGTTCATTGCGTGGATATTATTAGCCAAACATCAGTGATAATGACAATGATGGATTAGAAGTACAAGCCGACAGTGAAGAATACATTAAACAAAAAACAGTCTACAATCTAGAAGGAAAAAGTTTAGTAACCTTAACTGTCGGACCATAGTTCTAACCGCACTGCATGGCAGCTGCAAATAATTTTGAACATCGAGATCGAAGCCAATTGTGTTGAACCTAGCGGTGCTACGGGATCAGCGGGTTTAGGCTAATGTGGGTAGATTCACGTCTACCTGCTTCGTGTGGTCACCTGGGAGTGTGGCTGGGAGACGGCGGCAGCGAGCGTGATGATGCCGCTGTCTTGGGAGCAGACAAAGAATGCGCCGAACCGGCGCGCCGCAGGCCCGCGACCAGAGCGCTCATAGCGCCACCACCTAGGAGGAACGAGGCTGTAGCATCTAAGTAAGTGCTAGCTGTACAGTTCTCGGCTCCTGACGAGGCAAGGTTTTAAGTCATCATCATCATCATCATCATCATCAGCCTATATACGTCCCACTGCAGGGCACAGGCCTCCTCTCAGTATGAGAGGGATTGGGCAATAGTTCCCACGCGGGCTCAGTGCGGATTGGGAACACACACAACGTTGAATTACTTCGTCGCTGTGTGTAGGTTTCCTCACGATGTTTTCCCTCACCGAATAGCTCGTGATAAATATCAAATTCGATATCGCACATAAATTCCGAAAAATTCAGAGGTGCGAGCCCGGGGTTTGAACCCACGACCCTCTGCTTGAGAGGCCACAGGTCGAACCGCTGGGCTACCACGGCTTTTTTTTAAGTGGTGGGGTAAACTTACAACCTTGCAAAGTCAAAAGCTGGGGGCTGTACCTAGCTATTGTACCAGATTTTTTGTCGCTTTTGTGTTTCGTTTCATTTAGGATTAGACTTTTGACGGACAAAATTTGAATTTCTTTCAAGAATCTTAAGGCAAAATTCATTCATTATTATTATTATTTATTTATTTTTTTTATTGCAATAACACTTCACTTAGTAGGTACCTACTGTTTGTTGTATTTTTTTCAATACAAACGGTATCGCCATTCGCGGAGACGCCTGGGGTTTACAGAACGTATGAGGATTTGCCCGTTGTAGTTCTAATCTTAAACGAACGGGAGGATAAAATGACTTTGTGCCACGTGTCTTATGGCGTATTCTTCTTGGCAACCATGGTCTAGTAGCGCTGATAGACTCAAACAAAGGACGTGCAAAAGAGTCCCTTGATTCCTACTTGTAAAATAATTTAGATTGTGTATTTAGTGTCGAAATTCAGCCTAGTTTTGTGGTCGGTTTTTTACCAATAACTCAGTTCCTTAATTCCTTTCTTAATGCTTGGCAACCGAAGACCGTATAGAGAAAGTTGGAAGTTATATTTATGCAACCGATCTTCGAAACATCGTTAGCGTCATGTAGAACAGTTTTTATTTAGATGACGTTTGTTGAAGAAGTTATACTACTCGACGGTAGGTGGCGCTAGCGTGCGAGAGATTTAACAACCATTTTGAAAACGCCATTCAAATTGGAGACGCTGTTCTTTGGAAGAATTAAGTAAAATTTTATTAACGAGTTTCAACACGAGTTGCGTACAGACCGGCAGCATTATTAATTAAGAGTTTGTAAATTTCAACTCGTTTCACTTTAAAATATTAAAAACCCGGCCAAGTGCGTGTCGGACTCGCGCTTCAAGGGTTCCGCAACAAAAACTGCAAAAACAAGGTTGTTGTGCGAGTATGGGAGCCCCCTTAAATATTTATTTCATTTTATTTTTAGTTAGCTATTTGTTGTCACAGCGGCAATAGAAATAGATAATCTGTCAAAATTTCAACTGTCTGTCTAGCTAGAGATAGGCACCACCTGGTAACAGACGGACGGACAGCGAAGTCTCAGTAACAGCATCCCGTTCTTACCCTTTGGGTACGGAACCCTAAGAATAAAAGTCAGTGAGTCAGCTGCACATACTAACATACATACATAAACTGGTCGTAGAATCTCGCGGAGATCCCACTGTATCATTTCGTGACTCACCGCAGAGCCTACTTTCTGCTCAACAAGGAAAATTATAACGTTTATTACAACATTCTCTGGCGGGTCAGATATCAAATTGTTCGATAGCAGCAAATCGCGCCGAGGTGAATAGGGATGTCGAAGGGGTCACAAAGATGTATTCTCATTAGTCTGTTAGTTAGATTGCGGAAAAAAATGAGACAAGTAGTTTTTGGTTTATCGACAAAGTTACAGATCATCCAACTTCCGGAGTGGGGGCTTGTGACGTCACGCCTAGGTAAAAATTGTACCATTTAGTGACATAACGCAACTCTAGCCTCTTACGAGTACAAGGATGGTAAGGAAACAATATTTATCTTTTTTAATGAAGTATCTACAAATAGTCTCAAGTACCTGCTGTTTAATTTCCAAGTGGACTAAGTTACGGATGTTAATATATTCAACTAGCTTTCCGCCCGCGGCTTTGCCCGCGTGGAACTCGGTTATATTGCGGTATAAAGCACAACTATAAGAAAACTTCTCGTTTCAAACGCCACACAGCGCCATCGATCTATCATCTATCAATCGGTCATCGATTGATATCGATCTATCATCGATCGAAATCGATCTATCAAGCAAACTATATTTTTGTTTTCCCTCGGGAACATCAATTTTTTCCGTGATAAAAAGTAGCCTATGTCACTCTCCATGCCCTAAACTATCTCTACCTAAAAAATCCATCGCACCGTTTAGCCGTGAAAGACGGACAAACAAACAAACAATCACACTTTCACATTTATATATTGGTACGGATATATTCCAGTCATGTTAATAGGGCGTGCCAAAATATTTACCTAGTATTAGATAATAAAATAACAGATTTATTTCGCCCTTCAAAACAATCCACAAAGATAATATTAGATTAAATTCACCGTTCAAAACGATCCACAAAAGTGTTTTGTGTACTTAATAAAGTGTATTCGTCCTTCCAACGGCTGACTAAATTTGAAATTTAAACAACTTAATATAACAGTTCAAAATATTCAATGTAACTTCAACATCCTTCCTGAAAATTCACGGTTTATAGCACACAATCATAATTCATTATACGAGCGGCCTCCACTTTTCATCAGAACATTATTACGTCACTATTTTCCTTTGCCTTTCTAACGCAAACCAAAACAGCTCAGATTGAGCAAACAGAGCGTTATCTAACTATTAATTAGTAACTTTTCAATAAGTCTCGGTGAAGGTGAATGTAGGCTAATTATTTAATAGTCCGAGATGTGTACAGTATTTTAAATGGCTAAGCACATAAATAAAACGCAATCCTTGGTAACAATGTTAACTAGAGCGTTAATTTAGGACGATAAATGCAAGGATTACTCAAGTCGATACGTAGAATAAAGCTGTTTATTATTATAATCAGGTGATTTGGATGAGGGTTAGGAGATACCATCAGGATACAAATTAGGTTGCAGAAAGACCTAGTTGGCATTACATAGTCTAAATACGTTGGAACTGTATCACAATACAACGAGAAAGGACATTGAGCGATATAGCTTGTTAACCCACACCACAGAATAGGTAATAGTGCTACGTATAGAAGGTCCACTCCCGAACAAAATGGTATGTTTAAGCATGAAATATTTGCTGTCCCTTTCTACCGTTACCTACTTGCACGCGAGATTGACGCGTATTGCGTGACCCGAGCGGTCATAATCTGCTGGTCGCCGCTGACTTAAAACCGGTCTTGCAGCTTAGGGTTACCACTCGTCGATATAAATATTATTGTCTTTCTCTCGCTCGCGCCACGTACGACAACCTGTCGTTATTTCCTAACGCGCGCCGCAGGCCGACGTCGACAACATGTTAAAATGTAGAGCAAAGTATCTTTTTATTTTACATTGATTAAAATACTGTTTTCTAGCCATTGAGCGAACTTTAACACTCACGAATGACGGCGTGCGCGACGCGAGGCAAGTGCACCAGCCTACTGCCATAGACCTTTCAGTAGGTCCCGTCGGCGGAACTAAAAACTGTGGAGTGGACCCCCTGACCACACCCCGTCATCAGTGTTGTCATTCATTGCAATCTAACTAGGGTCGTCATTGTCACAATAACAGATTTGAACGAGTATGAATGTTCATTCGCAGTGCCAACCCTTGCGTTACCAATGAATCGGAACCATTGATAACGAGGCGTGGCAACAATTTACTACTTGTACGGGGAAACACAAGACAACTTCGATGACACAGGTTAAGGAAATATTAGTGGGATGCCGCTCACAAAGACGTCCGACACATGTAATACGTATAAAAAAAACCTGTAGCGTGTTCGTGAGTGTCGGTCGCCGGGCCATTTAAAAAAGTGTCCCGTTCGTCAGCGTTCGAATAATTCGTCTGTGCACAAACAAATTTAAAAATAAACTTTTAAATCAGTTCTTTTATGTGTTTGTCTTAATTTTCTTTTGTTTTGGGCTGACCTTCTTCGTGGACGTCAAGGGAGTCTTTTCTCTCGGGCTCGTCATCTGAATCGGCGTCTGCGTTGGAGTCGGGCTCCGTCATGATGACTTCAGGGTTAGAACTGCCGGCCGCCGCATCTGTAATAAAACCATTTCTCAGAATCTCACTCGTTTGTCGCGAACCCACATGTACGTTCAAATACAAACGACGTATACAAATAATGACTATTTTATTGTCGCTAGCCTAGAAGTGGCCTTTCATCTGAAAGAGGTATGATATTGACTACATGTTATTGCTAGCCCGTCACTTAAGGCGTACCTGAACCTATTTATTTAGGCGTCTTTTACCACATCTACGGATGATGATATGGAGAGATGATGCTAGAAGTCGTTGCGAAGCGTGAATGTCATAAACATAATCATGGCGTTGTCTGTTGCGTTTCGTGTGCTCTTCCTACCTCGTTTGGGAACATAGGCGTGACTGTATGTATGTCAGTTAGCTTATCATTATAGTGTACCATCATAAAGTACGATGCCTGCACCATTAAATCGGGGATCAACTAAATAGATGAAACTCGCAATATCGGTTTCTGAGGTTGTGGTGAAAGCTCTTAATAAACGCGTGATCTGAATACCAATTTTACTAATATAACTCAAGTCAATATTGGTTCACACTCCCCAAGTATAATCCAAGAGACGTGTCTTGTTTGGGGAGAGCGTAATCTGAGTCTAATTTATTCATATTATATGCAACAGTTAATTAGATTATCGTATATCGTATGCCTACTAATTTGATTCAAATTTTAGCGTCAACATAAAATATCTGTACCATAAAAATTGGGGCATTTGATGAAGTTGATTTCTAAATTGTGTGGCGTGGTACCTATTTGCGTCTTTGAACGTTTATGGTAATGAAATTTTGTATGAAAATCTATAATATGAAGTTTCGCTGTCTTCACAACGGGTTTTGAACGTCTGTAATCATGTTTGGTCATCGAAAAAAATCGTTATATAACGGGACCCAAACTATCAGTCACTATTATAAACTTTGTCATTCAGTGTCAAACCTCAGTAGCCTGGCTCAAGTCACACCAGAAGAGCGGCGAAGGGCGGCGTAGCGGAGCGCAGTTTCAGTGTCATGAGAATTTCAACTTTATTTTCATTACAATAAGACTTATTATCGCATGAGAAACTCTAACGATGCGCGCGGATGCTCGTGGATCCGCGGGAATTCCAGCGCATTCCATAAACAAAGCCGCGCGACTGCGCGAGCTGTCGCGGGAATGCCCGAGGATGCTCGAGTAGTCGCGACGGCCGCTGTCAATATGTCAATATGTAAATTCCAGCGACTTCCTACGCATTCACTAAGAGACATACTTCAAACTTGGATGAGGCTGGGTAAGAAATCGCACATTTACACTACATCTGCCGTCGTCATGGTGAACTTGTAAAGAATGTGAAGTAGAACGTGTTAGCAACTATGTCTTCCGCGTCGAGTCTATTCACGTTCGCTATTTTCACGCAACACCTATCTGTACGTCTAGTGCGTTCAAAACGACCAAGCAGTCGTTAACGAATTCGTTTGCGAGTTATCGCAAAATTGTATGGAAACCCTGACAGCGCCGCCAATTTTGCGATAACTCGCAAACGAATTCGTTGACGACTGCACCATCGAATTGAAACACTAGACGTACAGTTCCGCCTTAATTCGCAAACGAAATTGATATCGAATTCATCATCGTTTAGAATACACTAGACGCTCTGCTCGTACACAGCGCACTGTTATTAAGCGATGTCGTTACGATCTTATAATCGCTTGGATTGGTCGTTTGTTCTCAAAATCTCTGAAGTAGCAATGGTTGTGTTGTATGGCATGAAGCACAGTTGGCCATTGGGGTCCGAATTTTTTTCGAAAATAATTCGCGGATCGACAAACGATATTGTAGGCTTATCATGGATGAAGATAATTTAAAGTAACCTTAATGTCAAAATAATATGGATTAAATTCGAACTTTTTCTCCTATTTCTTTCCATCACTATAATAAGTCCGTATCTATCTGTATTATGATGGTATTGGATCTTTAGATGGTATAAGGCGACAGGCTAGCAACCTGTCACTATAGTTAGGTGTAGGTACCACTCAATTAAAACCTTATAATTATGCTAGAAGTGGCTACGAAACGTGCTAGTCATGGTAAATTATATGTAGCGGTTTGTATGCTCTGCCTACCCCGTTTGGGAAGACAAGCGTGATGTGTGTAAAAGGAATCATCTTTCTGTATTTCTATTCTACCGACCGAATAGCCCAGCGGTTAGAGAACCTGACTGTGAAGCTTGAGGTCCCGGGTTCGATCCCCGGTCGGGGCAGATGTTTGTATGGTGAATACGAATGTTTGCTTTCGAGTCTTGGATGTTTATCTATATATAAGTAAGTTTATCCATTGTCTAGTACCCATAACACAGGGTTGCCTAGTTTGGGACTAGGTGATTGGTGTAAATATTGTCCTGTGATATTTATTTATTCTGCGCCCGCGTCTCCATATTTCGTTGAGCGCGCCATCGTTGTATGTAATTCGTTCTTCGTATTTTTTTATTACACACTTCAGAATAGATTGCGTTACTTTAAAACGTGGGTAATAAATTTCCTACAACGCAATATTAGTTTCTAGTACGCAAAAGTGATATAATGTTATTGAGGAGCCTCAAAAAGAAAGGCAGCGTTCTATTGCACGTAATATAACAATCTAGTTTGATGATGACAACAGAATTTTAGTAATATACGAGTAAGCGTTACCCAATGTTATTAAATGGCGATACAAGTTTGTAAGTAAACATATACTTTACCTCAGTATAAGTACCTACTAAGTAATCGGAATGAGTAAGGCGAGTAGACTGGCCAGTAAACACTGATTCATCAGTTAAAAAAAAAGGTTTGGATGAGAGATACAACGCCTTGTCGTAAGCAGTTAAAAGACTAAATTAAAAAAAAAAACATGTTAGTGTTGCCAAGAGAATGAACAAAGAATTGATCGTTTGCAATCGAAAAAAACATTTAATTTAATTATTCCCAGTAAAGCACATAGGAAGCGTAATGGACGCAAGATCGAGGAAAGTACCTAGTGAAAGAAAACAAACTGCATTAATTAATCAAATTAATAGCATGACTTAAAACTGTAATTAGCGTTTGGTGAGGAAACGTTTCCAAAAGCAATATCATCTTTGGGAAGGTCATCGCCCGTTTTGGACGTTACTAATACTCGCGAAAACATTTGGCTCGTTTTCAACGAAACGTTCCCTGAATTTCGTACGGTCATGCTGGAAAGGTGTTTAAACTGCTTTCCTTTATTAATACAGTATCAACTCGAATTTATCGGAGCAACGGTGCATACGCCTCGCGTGCATCGTCTGTTATCCACATATTAAATTTTTGGCGTATCTCGAGATATTTAAAGAATGAAATGTGTATGTTTTCACGAGGAAAATATGTACAAAAGACGTTTGAAAATTGAAATACCGTTTCAGACAGGGATATTTATACGCTGAAAGGAAAACGTGAACGGAGTACACGGAACTCATTTCAAACTGTCTTGGGTTATAAATAAAATACGAATCTTTGTCTTAATATTAGTATCATCAGAATCGTGATCTTGTAAAGTAAAAACGAAGTTAGAACGCAGATTGAACCAAAAAAAATACGGTTTAGGGATAAATTCAGTTTTGAGATAACTTTGAGAAGTAAGGTAAACGTCCCTGTGCTCAGCTTAGCTGCTAACTGTACCTACATAAATCCATGACCTCATTATGAGGTTACTCAGCAAGAGTAAAATAATAGAACATTTTCAGACGATCGCCTGTTAACGTTAACGATAGCAAACCGTTTTCTTGTTCTCTTTGTTTAAAAAACAACCATGTTGATCGGTTAGTCTGTAATTAAAATAACGGATAACAACGAAAAATCATTATTTCAAGAAACAAATACTTGGATACTTAACTTACATAAATTTAACGTTCTTCTTTATGGAAGCGTCTACTGTGTAACGTATAGTAGGTAATCTAGCAGACTAAAATGTAATTTGATTCTGGATTGTTTTTACGAAACAAGCTCAGAAACATGTTAGAATTTCAAATTCGTGTATAACTTCAAAGAAAGTCAAATTCTAATAGGTATCTACAAAATACAGTTTCTAATGTCGCGATTTCTTTTACGCTGTAAATTTGTTGTCAATAGGTAAACTATCTTCAAAGGGAGATAAATCTGTCTTCAAACGAAAAATTATCCTATTTAGTATTTCTTTTACCGAAAAAATCAATTGAGACCAACGCGACGTTTGTAAGAATTGTAAGTAGGTGGGTACTCGAACTCGCAATTAGGTAAAATTATATAGCATTCTACAGGCACACACTGATGACTTAATAATAATTTTTCAACAAATCTGGTCAAAAAAGTGTAGAGAATAATAATGACGGGAACATTCACACGGGCTCGTAAATGCCTGCTTATGTGTATCTTTAAAACTTTATAAGTCAATAGAACCCACCTTGTCCTTTTGGGACGCACGGCGACGACTCCTGGCACTTGGTGACGCATTTCTTGTGGCAGCAGAGGCCGCAGTTGCGGCACTGCATCGCGTCCTTTAGCCATATCTGTGGCAAGTGTGGCGGATGAGCAAAGAAACTCTTTAAGGGTAAGGACCAAGAAGTTGCACCTGTAGTCCTGTAGTAAGAGGCAGTTAAAATTACTGCTGTTTAAGTTTTTCTGTTTAGGGCCAGCTCACACCGAGACGAGACGCGACGAGACGCGGCGCGACGATGCATGTGGTTTCGCGCTGCGCAGCGCGGCGCCGCGCTACGTCTCGAGGCGTAGCGCGACGGACCTGAATTCTCACAATGAAATGTGAACCTTATGGCGTATCGAATAAAGTATATTTTGAGTTGGCAGCGCTACGTGCGCAGCACCGCTCCCGCACACCGCGCGGGTGGCGGCGTAGCGCTACACCGCGCTACGCCTCTAGGCGCCGCGCTGCGCAGCGCGAAACCACATGCATCGTCGCGCCGCGTCTCGTCGCGTCTCGTTTCGGTGTGAATTGACCCTTAGTCACACGCGCGTAGGTAACTTTTTGGCACTCATCTAAATATGTACATATTTGTAGAACAATTGGGGTGAAACTAGGTAACTCTAAGCGCTTTTTTCCTTAATATCAAATTTTCAAAATACTAGATTGCTGATTTGAGGTAGGTAGTACATATTTCAAAAAAACAATATACAATACATCTTTTATGACATCAAAATTGATAGTGTTTCTGATTCTAAATAGAAACAAGCAAAAATCTCTAAAATTGGAAAAGAATCATATTGAACCCTACTTCTAAAAATCCCGTTACACAATTTCCGAAAGCCTTCCACCACCCACCTTCTTGTTGCAGAAGTCGCACTGCGTGGATCTGTGGAAGTGCGTGCGCACGAAGTCGTGCGTCGTCCGCGGGGGCCGCGGGGGGCGGGGCGGGTCGCGCGGGGGGCGCGGGGCGCGCGCCCCCCCGGCGCCCTCCCACTCCCACCAGACGAGAGCGTCGCCGAAGCAGAGGCACGGCTCGAAGCCGGCGTGGGAAGCCAGCTTGTGGCTTTTGCTGTTAGTTAGATGTTACGGGTAGGTTACATTAGGAACAGTAATAGGAAATACTAGTTAATACAAGCGCTATAAACCATCGCCATTTTAGTTTCGAGCCTGTTCTGTTCGTAAAAAATACAGTTATGTAGGTACGCGTAGATTTCAATTGATGAAAACATTTGAAGCAATTCAAAAGTATTATAAAATTTAGAGTTAATTAACTCGATAATAATATTTAGTACCAAGTAAAGTTTACGAACAAAATCCGTGCAATCTCGGGTTAAATGATAGTGAAATGATTGCTGAAAGGTTAACTAGAAAGGAACGTTTTCAATGTTTTTGAAAGACTGATAGAAATTAGAATGAGGGATGAAATCAAAGAGTTCGTTAGAGCACTCCCTATCGCAGAAAGAAAAAAACCAGCGAAAGAGCTAACCTCTTTGCCTGGAACCAAATAATCAAGTTTCCCAGAAACTAATAGATCACAGAAACTGATAACACGAGCTGCCCTACGCTGCATTCGGTGAAGTGGAAACAAGTGATACAAAAGGCTGTGATTGTAGTGACGAATCTGAACCTTGTGAACCTGAACTATCATCAGCATAGCAATGAATTGATTGAATGAATGTAAAAAGTTATGTAGCTAGTAAATACCAACCTAAACTTGATATCAACGTCGGGTGGTAAGAACTGGTATCTCTTCAAGTGATGCGGCACGGTGGAGTCCTGGCATTCGGCGAGCAACGCCGCCAGCGGTATGTTCAGATACCCGAGCAACACTTCTTCCTTTTCTGAGGGCAGAGTAGCCCACACATTTAAATTCAGATACTTATGATTCTCGTTCAGTTTGAATTCTGTCTCATCGTCGAACTTTATGATCGGCTTGAGGGGGACGCTCTTCGTCCAGTACATCTGGCATATTTCGACGTGCTCGGTGAGACGTGGTCCGCCGGACTCGAATATCTGGTCTTCCTCATCGCCCTCGGCTCTTTCTGGCCTGCATTCGGACGAGTCCATGCGGATGATCGGTATTTCGTGTTTGACCTTGTTGGCTGTTGAGGCTTGCCTGAGGGGCGTGCTCGCTCCTGAAGCCGGAGGGGTGGACCCGGCGGAGCTGTCTGAGGACTTGTTCTCGACGGAACAGCGCCTCTTGCGCAGGCCGATGTTGGAAGGCGACGGCGACTCGGACTTTGACAGCTGACGGTGCGGCTCCGGCTTTTGTTTTGGCTCTGCGTCTCCGGCTTCGGTTGGTTTTGCAGCTGCTTCAGGCTCCTGAGAAAGTAACTATTTAATTAGCATACATCGTTTTTTTTTAAGCAGTCGTTGAAATTGGGTTGAGATTACGCTAGCGGAAAGGGAGCGAACGTTGATATGCAATTAATACTAGCTACCAAATTGGTCTGAACTTTGAACAAACTTGGCGTAGTAGGTATTGGAAATTGGTTAGGATAAGAATGGGAACCTTTTCCTAGTACTTCATGACACAGGTTGAAAAATTCGCTACCCACGACGCAAGGATGTCAGGTTCCAAACTTCAGAATACCAAGTAAAAAGCGGTCGAGAATCTTTCACGTTTTCACACCTGTAGGCTAGTCTTAGAGCCGGCAGCGCGCATGCCCTGCAGCCGTACTCCCTCCATGACCTCCGAGACGCGGCGGAAGCTGAAGTTGCGCGAGCGCCGGCCTTCCGTGGAGTCTTCGCGTTTGACCGGCGGCGTGGGCCCCCCGCGGCGCAGCCGGATCGTGACGGACCGCCGCTCGATCAGCCGCAACAGTTTACCCACCTGGAGAATGAGGGAGTTACCTTAGGCCGAGGGTACGATGGGAGTCAAGGGACTTCCAATCGTTTCCGTTAGTGTAATGGCCTTGGTTGCAGCTTGAGGAGCACAATGAAAATGTTAAGACAGAATGTGGTGACCTATTATAAAAATTGTCAAGTTGCTAATCATTAGTGATGTGACAATTTTATGCGGCAATGGAGTATGGATTTTGGAAAAAGTTGAATGAATGTTTATCAAAAGTTAAGAAGGTTTATATTTGGTTATTATTTCAGATAACTGCAATCGCAAGTTCATGGGTAGTTAGGAAAAAATAGTTTCATTTGAAAAAGCGCCTAGTGAAAATGTATTGCAATAAGCGATTGTGAGAAAACCACATAAAAAAGCAAGCAGGCTGATGGCAATTTCGACGAACGGATTTGTGTGCGGTATAAAATATGCAGGTTTAAATTAGATAAATACGGTTCGGAACAGAATTGTACAGTTTACATCCACGTTTTTATGTCTGAACTGCTCCTTTATGTACCTAAGTTTATTCATTCAGGTCATCAGACTTGCGTTTGTAGACTAAAGTCAGTTTTGGGTGAAAGCAGGCGACATCGACACCAAACAACATATCGTTCAACACAGCAATACCTACTGTTACAACATTTAAATGGAGATGGGAGATGGGCACGAAACTGACCTGAGCCAGGCTGCTGAAAGGCTAATGGGAATGATTGACTAACACCGTACCGTCACAGAGCAAGTCTCAAGCGTATAACATCGGCATCACACAGTCCAATTACACGGCACGTTCGCAGCAGGCAGCCTCGCAACGTACTGACCTGGGCAACACTACTGACAGGTTTGTTGTCGACAGCTAGAACAACGTCGTCGCGGCGCAAGTCCGCGCGGTAGGCGGGAGACATCGGTACCACCGTGTCGACGAGCACGGCGCCCACGCCCTGGCAGCAGACCAGGCCGAGGGCGCCCTGGCAGGCCGGCACGAGCACGTCCAGTACTAACACGCCGCGGCGGAGCGACACCTGCAAAGGCACAGGTGTTAGAGCTCACGCACACTGAGATACCGCACACAGCTGGGTCTTGGGAACGGCTCGTGTTTATAAAATTTTGTTTCGTAGGAGCAATGTAACTTTTCCAATCGTGGCCTCCGATGGTAAGCTGTTGGTACTCATCGCGTGTTATGTAACCCCTGTTAGGTTTGGCTACTAACTCGGTTGGCGTGGCAGCGGGGCTGGAACAGTGGAGATTCTGAGATTCGTCACGGTGTTGCTGGGTATAGCCGGATAAGTTCGCTGCTGGTACTGTCAGGGGGGAGTACTGACCCATCCGTGCGAGTCGACTGCGAGCGCGGCGCGGACGGTGCCCGGCTCGCCGGACCAGTGCAGCCGGGTCACCTCAACCAGCCGCACGGTGAGCCGGCCGTGCGGCGTCGGCCCGTCCTCAGCCTCGGCACTCCCCGGCTCCGATTTTGGGAAGAAGGGCTTGTATCTACGGTAAAAACGAAGTCTTTCAGTACAGCCTGAACATTATCACTATCATGTAAGTATTTGTATTTGTGTGGAAAATTCAGCTACCACGAGTGACCGTCAGTGGCGCTGTTAAAATTCTACATACAAATTGTTTACGCAGTCTCTAGCGAGTATGGAGTAGTTTTGAAAATGATCACTGCAAATTCATTTAATGATGAAATTAAACACCTCGCCATTTTGCGGAAAAACAAAAGAACTAACTTCACTGGTAACACTACATTCAAATGACATCCGGCTATTGCCGACGTGACCTATTTTAAAATTATTTTATAGTGTGTTCGTTTGCATTGAAATGTCAAAGACTATCAACAATCGTGAAAGGAACGCAACGTCAACAACATAATCAAAGTATTTGTTAGAAAATTGTAGGTAGCTAATAGCTGAGAAATTTGATAGTATCTAAGTATTTATTTCATTAAAACATCTGTTAAAGTGTAAATAAAACACAACGTTTTTCTTTTCCCTGGTCAGACTTATAAGATCCGACCGTACTTTAATGCACTTTCGCCACAACTCATTGGAAGGAAAATAGAAATAAGTCTCGGCCAATCCTTGTCCGAACTTACCGTATCTTATAGTTAGGCAGGGTGTGCCGTTGCGCCACGGCCCGTCTGATATGTGATGCGACCAGCGACGCCAGGCGGGGCTTGAGCTGTCTCCCCTGGAAGCGCCCGCGCACGCGGAGCTCAAGCTTCGGTGGCGACTCGAACGCCAGCGCCCAGTGCGTGTATGGCGTGCGACGGAACATAACGCGTACGGTTCCGCTGATGCTCTCAACTAGAAGGAAAATCGTTCCTCAGGGGGTGGGTGACTGTATTACCTACTTTCATAGTTTTACTCATTTTTGGGCTACGAGTACTTATTTTATAAAAAGTCGTACAAAAAAATATTCCAATCCCAATCGAGAATATCCAAAAAAGTCCATTATTTTTATCTTAAACTTAACGATAACAAAATGCAAACAAAAAAAATCGGGAGATTTATTTTTAATTGAGATAAAAGTTGAACCTAAAAATGTACCTAATAAATAAACTACAGGGGGTCTAGAAGAATGCTTTTCTCTTATGTCCATCGAATTTAAATGGAATTTTCGAGATTTACACTCACAGGCAATGAATCGGGGTCGAATCCCATTTATCTTTCTAAGACAACCGCCCCTTTTTTGTTGTTCTTGAGTGTTTTACAGCATTACTAATGTATGTAAAAGTATTCCTAATATAAATGCCACTGCCATTCCGTTTAAGCAGTACGACTAGGTACGAGCGTTTTCTACCCTGTAGCGAAAAAAAATTGAATGTTTGAGAAAAATGTACCCTCGCTAAAAATCAGACTTGTCGGCTTAACACAGTAACGCGCTGCACGAGTCGAGATAAACGCGAGATAGAAATTTGTCATTTTCTGTCACTTCTAGTTGGGCAGTGACAAGCATAGTCTTCACGCGCAATCTGTCTCGCGTATTGTCGTGCTAGCCATACCTAATTTCCAACCTTACCTTAGCACGGCAGATATAGACCTGTCACTGTCTATACTTTAGACCTTTAGGTACTTAAAAGATGGTAAACAATCTTGACATGTCTTTTTATTGAAATACACAGTCTAAAAATGAAAATCGTTACACTATACAATTAAATTATGAAAGTAAATGATTTTTTCATACCTAAATTGTAAAATGTAAAGATTTTTATTTATAAAGTGTACGTTTAAATAAAAAGACACGTCAAGATTGTTTACCATCTTTTAAGTACCTAAAGGTCTCTAGTATAACTAGAAACTTCAAAAAGAGACGGATAGCCTGACTCGTTGGTGAGTCGACCTGGCTGTTCAAAGATACACTAAACCTGTCACTGTCTATCTAAAGTCGTTAAAAAGTGACAGCAACGCACCAGTAATAGATATGTTCGCGATCTTTCCGAGCAGCATGATGGCGTCGAGGTCGATCTTGAAGTTGCCGTCATACGTCAGGTAGAAGGATATGTCGAGGGAGCGCATGCGCGCGCCGTCCTCCTCCAGCTCCCCGTTGAGCACGCGCAGGTTGGCGATGCTCGGGAACTCGGTGCCGACCTCTAGCGAGCGGAGCTGGCGACAAACAAAGACAAAATTGTATGGAAACTGTGACAGCGCCGCCAGCGGAACGTTTGCACAACTGCCGCGGTCGAATCGTCTCCTTACAATTCCGCGATAACTCGCAAACACAATCTTTATCGAGTCCGTCATCGTTTTCAATACACTAGACGCTATGTAGACTCCATCTGGGGCTGAGGTATTTTTTTCAATCGTGATTAGAACTCGAACGAAGTGGTTTTTAGGTTTCCGTTCCCAAAAGGTAAAAGTGGAATTATGTCGCCAGGCTGTTGGAAATTTCACAGATTTTGTATTTATATTGGCGCTATAACAAAAAATACTTTTTTTTACGGGGGCTCCCATACAACAATCGCAATTTTTCTGGTGTTTTAGGTCGATATAAATTAAAAAAAAACTTAATTAAGAAGTCATAAAAAAAGACAAATGTTCTAATTATGTTCTGCGAATCTCTGACAACGGCTCTGGGCCAAAGCTACAACGCATGTAAAATGCATTGGTGGCATTGACTGCGGCACCTTTGCTCTAATAACTTAATTACACTGCCGTGCTAGTAGGTATAAATATATTAGTGGTTGATCGACTGGGGCAATGCATTGCGAATACAAAAATCACCTAACTATCGTCCACCGAGTGCAGTCCCAGGTGGCAAGGCAATTTAGTTTGGATTGTATTGCCGATATTAAATATTTAAAACGTCAGGGCGTACATATTGAAATTAATCAGGGAATTGGATAACTGAATAAGATATCTCTGTGGAGATACATAGGAATGTATTTCAATTATCCAGCCTGTATACGTCCCACTGCAGGGCATAGGCGTCCTCTCAGTATGAGAGGGCTTGGGCTTGATAGTTTGATAGTTCCCACGCGGGCCCAGTGCGGATTGGAAACTTCACCCACAACATTGATTTCCTTCGCCGCTGTGTGTAGGTTTCCTCACGATGTTTTCCTTCATTGAATAGCTCGTGGTAAAAACATGGTGCTCGTGAGCATTGCGAGAGATTTCAACCACGAATTCCAGAGGCTATAAAAAGTAATAAATGTTATATGAACTTAGGTCGAAACACGTTTTTTTTTTCGCAATGCTCACGAGCACCATGTATAAAATTAGATTCCGCACATAAAAATTCCGAAAAAATCAGAGGTGCGAGACCGGGATGTATTTAATAACTAATAATTAAAACTGCAAGTGATATTAAGGAATAGTTTTATTTTGTTTATAATTGTAGCGCACTAGCGCCACCTATCGTCTAATAACCGAACTAAATGACCCTACATCGCGCCAACGAAGATCAGTTGCATAAATACAAGTTCCAAGTTTCTCTCTGCGGACTTCGGTCCCCAGGCACAACATCTGCCTGGAGAGAGATCTCTCTATTGGAGTATTTCCCATATAAAGTTGGAAACGCGGAGAAGAAGGGAGTTAAGGTTGCCATATTATATTAAACAATCTCTGCTAGTGAACATTGTGGAGGCGATGGGAATGTTGACAAAATATAAAGTGGACGAGTTGGGAATTGTTCGTGGATAATTGGATTGCTGAAGAACTAGAAATCGACGAATTGGGAATTAGTTGCGGGCAATGTGATTGCTGAAGAACTAGGAAATCGACGAATTGGGAATAAATAAATAAATAAATATCATCATTGGACAATATTCACACCAATCACCTAGTCCCAAATTAGGCTATTTAATGCCTGTGTTATGGGTACTAGACAACGGATAAACTTACTTATTTATCCAAGACTCGAGAGCAAACATTCGTATTCGTATTCGTCATACAGACATCTGCCCCGACCGGGGATCGAACCGGGGACCTTAAGCTTCACAGTCAGGTTCTCTAACCGCTGGGCTATCCGGCCGTCATGAATGAACGTGTTGTGAAGATGGCAATTGAAGAAGGCAATGTGTTGCTGAAGATGAAGAATTAGAAACTGATAAATTGAATTAACTCTGGGGTTGCTGAAGAAATATGAACCTAAAAGGTCGCGACTAACAGCTCGTAATTACATAAAAACCCGAGCGGAGTCGACTCGACACGACTAACGTCTAAATATCGAATAAGAATCGATTTGTTGGATTGAGGTAAACAAATAGACTTCGGGGCGGACGGGCGATCCAACAAGTCAATCAGCGACGGCGACGGATTCAAGATATTGATTTAGGGTACGTTTACCCTTATAGTTTTTCTTTTGTTACATTCTACGTTTACCTACTTACATGTCTGGCAAAAAAAATACAGAAAATATATTTCGTTATTAAAACATCGTACTCAGTATCAGTACGTACACCAAAGACATAAGTAATTCGAGTAATTACTCGACTTCAAATTAGCAATATTTTGAAAGTATTCTGTTTACGGAATGTAAAATCTTGACTTCATCAACAAATTACCGAAAACGCCGTACATCTCCATATAAAATTTGAAGAGTTCCCTCGATTTCTCCAAGATTTTATCATCAGATCCTGGTATCGTGCCAATGGGACCAATTTCGAGTTATACCCTTTCGATTAAAAAAAAAATTGAAAATCGGTCCACGGGTCTCCGAGATATCGAGTAACATACACACAAAAAAAAATACGTTGAATTAAGAACCTCCTCCTTTTTTTGAAGTCGGTTAATAAAAAATATATATTTCATGACTAATGTTAGTGGCATCTACCTTGCTCCTAATGATGGGGCGCGAATTGTCCCAAAGCAGATCGAGCAAACTTATCTTTATCCTGTGCGGTGTCGGGGTAGAATAGTTCCTCTCCTTTAATTCCTTAGATGTCGTAAAAGGCCACTAAGGAAATAGGTTCAGGTACGTTTAGGCGACAGGCTAGCAATCTATCACTATTAGGCGCACAGACGACAGAGTTTTGTGCGATCGAGTCTGCGCTGCAATAAATTCTCTGAATGGCGCGCTGACAGTTTCCACGAAACTCTGAATAGAAATTCCTGGAAACTGTCAGCGCGCCATTCAGAGAATTTATTGCTCCACAGACTCGATCGCACAAAACACTGTCATCTGCGCTGCGCCTTATACTACCTTTTCCATCTGATTTCAAACCTAAAATAATGCTAGAAGCGACTGCGAAGTGTAGACTAGTCATAATCATGGTTTTGTCTGTCACGTTTCGTGTGCTCTGCCAATCCCATTTGGGAATACAGGCGTGATATATGCCGGTTGGAAGCGACCCGTTGGGAATACAGGCGTGATGTGTGCCGGTTGGATGCGACCCGTTGGGAATACAGGCGTGATATGTGCCGGTTGGAACTGTTGGAAGCGACCCGTTGGGAATACAGGCGTGATCGTCGGAAGCGACCCGCATCCAGCGTCTCCCGATGACCTCTATAAGGTCATCTAGATCCATCTTGTAGACGTCCTACGCTGCGGTGGATGCTGGTCCATGGTCTCCACTCGACCACGAGTTATTGAAATGTCAAAATGCCCGACAATACACTTTATGCCCATTTTATTTACGTTCTTAGGTCTTAATGTATGCGGGAACCGAACGCCCAGGGCCGCCCCGTGTCAATCACCTGGACATAAATAATGTCAATATCAGAAATATCTTTTTGTGGAACTGATGGCTGTTTGTTGTTTTACCGTATTTCATTTTAGTAATACAAATATGTATTTGTGAGTTTTATTTATCTACAAAAAAAAACCGGCAAATCCGGGTCGGACACGCGCTCGAATGGTTCCGTACGAAAAAATGCAAAAAAAATACGATTGTTGTATGGAAGCCCCTCGTAAATAATAATTTTATTTTGTTTCTAGCATATTTAGCAGCAACAGGAATACATAATTTGTGAAATTATCAACTATCTAGCTATCGAAGTTTTTGAAATACAGCCTGAAACAGACGGACAGACGGCGAGTTCTTAGTAGCTAATAGGGTCCTGTTTTACGCTTTGGGTACGGAACCCTAAAAAAGTCGCCTATAAACGATAATGAATCTCACTTTATTAATTGGTATCACGTTCAAAATTTCACCTCGTATGTTAATTATTATGGTAGAATTACGCTCGTTCCGCTAAAGTCGTAATTGCGAAATACTAAATTGCTGGCAAACCTGCTCATCAAAATATCAGATTCTCATAGGTAATTTTGCTATACGAGTATCTATTAATTACGTTAATTTTCGCATCGGTGTTAAATAGGCACAAATGGGGATTCAATTTCAAGTTTTTTTGGTACGGTCAAGGACTTTAACTCATGAGCCACCATAGAACCTTTTCAAAGAATAACTCATTACGATTTACCTTGATAACTATGTGAATTGATTTCATGGTTGCTCATGAATTAAAGTCCTTGACTATACAAAACACATTTATTTATAGGACGAGTGTAAAATTTGCTGC
>BHDV01039119.1:598241-642796 GCA_005406045.1 Adoxophyes honmai | reverse complement strand
CCCCCCCCCTGTGAGAGTACAAAGAAGGAAAGGAAAAAAGGAAAAACCCTTCATTGCTGTACAAAGTAAAAGAAAATACGGACAAGTGCGAGTCGGACGCGCACGAAGGGTTCCGTACCAAAAACTGCAAAAAACACGTTTTTTTCTATGAGAGCCCCCCTAATTATTATTATTATTTTGATTTTAGTATAGTTATAGCGGAAACAGAAATACATCATCTGTGAAAATTACAATTCTCTAGCTGTCACGGTTCGTGAGATACAGCCTGGCGACCGACGGACAGACAGACAGACAAACGGGCAGACAGACAGACAGACAGTGAAGTCTCAGTAATAGGTCCCATTTTTACCCTTTGGGTACGGAACCCTAAAAAGTAATGATTCATTACTACCGAACTTAACCCAAAAAGGATATCTGCCTTCCAGTCTTTGAGTACTAGAAGAACACTCGTTCAGTTTGTATGGAAGCTTATAGGAACCTATAGCTGTAAATCCTCAGTGAACACAGCGAGTGATAACAGCTCTTTGTGCCCGCACAGGGCAGGCTTTTATGCAAATAGAGAAATAAAAGTAAAATTTATCGTCCACACAATAAACCCACAAAGAACTCAAAACACAATTGAACAATAGTTTTCAAAATACGAATGCGGGCGAAAGCTCTTCACGATTCAACCGAACGTAAAACGTTCACAAATATTTAATAATAAAATTTGTACTGAAAATGGCACAATACCGGAACGAGTATATTTATTGATGTGAAAAGCTTTTATGAAGCGTGTGGCATTCGAATTGTTCCTTGATTATGATTTTGTTGGAATTTTTATGGTCTGTGGGAAAGACTCCGAGAGAGTGATCTCTCTCTCGGAGCCACCTTTGGGAGATTTAGCCCTGACGACCGAAGTCCACAGAGAATCTTGAATTTTTGCAACTATACTTCAAAGCTTCGTTAGGCATAAATCACATCGAAAGAGCGGCGAAAGGGCAGCGAAGCGGAGCGCAGTTTCAGTGTCATGGGAATTTTAACTTTATTTTCATTACTATAATACTTATTATCGCATGAGAAATTCGAACGAGGCGCGCGGATACCCGCGGAGCCGCGGGAATTCCGGCGAATTCCATAAACGGAGCCGTGCGCCTCCGCGATAAGTCTCGGGAAGTCCCGAGAATGCACGAGTAGTCGCGAGCGGCCGCTGACAATATCCCGCCCCTCACCCCACCCCTCGACCCCAACTCCGCGCGTTCCCTCGAGTTTTGTTGACCCGTGAATTCATCGCGGGCGGGCTCGAGAAGGCGCGCGGAGTCTCGCGACTTCTCGCGCATTCCAGCGACTTCTCGAGCAGTCGCGGGAATCCTCGGCCTTCTCTACCGAGCGGGTCGCTGCGCTCCGCTGCCCTTCGTTGCTCTTTGGTGTGAGTTGCGCCTTAGCGCGATGTATACAGTCACGACGACGTTAGTGGCGCTGCGATCGCTGCGAATGCACCTACCGTGAGCGACTCGAAGATCTTGCCCGACGAGGTCTTGGCGAGCAGCTCGGCCAGTTCCGTGGCCATGCGCCGGCGCAGCCAGCGCGTGTCGGCCGTGCTCTGTTGGAAGATGAACTGCAGCATCGAGTTGAGGGCGCCCTCAGGAGTGCTGCCGGCGCCGCGGGTCAACTCACTCAACACCTCCTAGGGGAACAAAAATAAGTCTTAAAATTCCCATTTAAATCACTGCTAACATAAGGTAAATGTACCAATGATGACACCCACCTGTCACCTGTTATTATGACATAAGGTTGCAAGTGCCATGCATTGGGTCAGTGTCGAGCACAGGGACGCTTTTACATCACGCTTGTATTCAAGAGCAGGACAGAAAACATGACATACAAAACCAGTGAATATTTCACGCTTCGCAGACACTTCTAGTATAATTTGAGGTTTAAAAGTAGATGGAAGATACAATAGTGACAGCCGGCTTAGCACGAATGGGCGCGAGTAGACTATACCTGTCACTGTCTACCCAGCACGCTTAGCACGGAGTGCAAGCGCGACGCGACAAGCGACTCGAGATGTCCATTTCGCGGCTGTCAGTTTCTCGCTTTCCGTAGCACGGAACGCCGCAGCGACAAATTCTGACGCATCGAGATACAGAAGTCACGGGCGAGTTACGGGTGTTACCATTTGCATAAAAAAAACGACTTGTGTCACAATCTTTCATAGCCGCAGCGAATCGGTAATAGTGCTGCGCCATTTTGCTCGTTCTTTGAGTGAAGTTTTTACTAAAAACCATCGACAAGCTCCAGCTTTTACTTAACTTTATTTGGAATATTAGGTGACATAGAGATTGTATATGTTTAATTGGTTATTCAGGTTTCTTTGATTATTTTAATACTTAAATTACTTCTTAAAGATTAAGTCATTATCATGATCTCAATTTTTCAGAACTATGAATAATTACATACATACATATTCTCACGCCTGTATTCCCAAGAGGGGTAGGCAGAGCACATGAATTCAAAAATCCAGTGACACGTTTAGCAATTTCAGGGTAACCAGATGGTTAAAATGTGATATTGCAGTGACAGGTTTCTAGCCCATCGCCCACAATACACTAACCCTCTCCCAGAGTCGACTCTTACGACACCCACGGGAAGAAAGGGGGAGGTGCTATTCTAACCCGGCACCACACGGGACATCCCATCCGATCACTATGAATAATTAACATAGTATAGTAGATTATGTTTGTTCATCTTATGATCTCGCATGTTAGCATAAATATAGGTATGTAAGTATGCAAAACCATTATGATTGTGAACATTACGAGTATAGTAATAAAATTCACTTTTTGTTTTACTTTTGCAATAGTAAACGACGGGGGCGATAGGGGCACAGGGTATTATTTAGGGATTTGATTGTCCGTCCATATACAACAACAAATTCAAAAAATTGTAGGTAATTATTTATTAATTGAAGTACTGAAATTGTGTGTTTATAATTGACGTTCTCCTCTCTATTCCTACTGAGGCAATATTTCCGAAATCGCTTGGTGACTCTTCTACCTGATCTTCCTCGATGTTAATAAGAGGTAGGTATTTAAAATCTGAAATAAAATAATAGATTGTTAAAATATTTGCAAACTCAATACATAGAATTTCCATCCCCTAAAATGACTGCCATGTGGAATCAGATTTAGAGTAACACCTCTCCATTTCTTCCGTCGATGTCGTAAAAGGCGATTAAGAAAATAGGTCAAGGTAGGTATATTTTGGGCGACAGGCTAGCCACTTGTAACTATTGTACCTCTTGAAGTAAAACCACAGATTTATATCGAACTAGATGACTCAAGTGTACATACTTTGCGTGCCAAAAGGAAGAGCAATGCTCCTCTTTTGACGCGATTTTATTTAGTTTTATAACGCTTAGATTAGGTTTAACTGCCTAGAGACAAGATAAATTGAATAAGGCGGCATCATCTTTGAATGGGTTTCACTCGGACTGTCAATTCCTATCACTAAAGAGCTAATGTGACGATACCTAGTATACCTACCGTTGAGAAAAAGTGACACGCTTGGTTTTCATACAAATGCAGGAACTCGCGGTATAAGTCTGTGAGTAAAACCCATAAAATATGCTCGGTGTAGCTACAACTCGTGAAATACCTCGGCATGGTTTTGACCATGATGCTTTTGATCATGGTGTGCGCTGCCCACTCCATATGGGAATACAGGCGTGTTATGTATGTATAAATTACTGACATCTGTTTTCTTACCGGTAGTGTTCCATAATGTTGTATACATAGTGTATGTATTATGTGACCCCTAATTTTGCTTTGATTTAATACCACTGGGTTCTTACCATTTTATTGATGACAGCTACAACATGGCCAAGATACATGGAAACCGTACGCTATGCTGTGCATAGCGAGTAGTTTTGGCCGACATCTCGCTGGTAGCTACCACCAGCCATTTTAGCTTTGTTGAAATCAGTAGCTGTAATTCAAAATGTGTTGTTTTTAACAATTAAAATAACATGAAGTAGGTATTTGTAACTAAAGTAGGTTTTATTCAAGTATAACACGAAAAATACTTTGGTGGACAAGCATTTCATTTAGTACGTACCTGAATATGAACGGGTAGGCATCGGCGGGGTAGGGCGCCCTCGTGCTCCCGGCACAGGCACAAAGACTGGCCTTATTTATGTGAAAATTGTGCATAAATTCCCGTCGAAGAGTTCAAATGGATTCGACGCATCCCGCATCGCCCACCATAACATTTTCTCCTCGCGCCTTCTTTCAAGTCGAGGATATCGGAATAAGCCACTCTTAAACGGTTTAAATACTAATAAAATTGAGAAATCACAAACTCATCTTGCACTGTCGCGAACCCAAAACGTCGAAGACATATATCTCGCCAACTGACGTTAAGTCTCGAGATATTTGTCGCCTTAAATGCTATCGTGCTACGCATTTTGAAAATATGTCGCACTTAGCTGTCATTCGTCATCATGACGTTTAAACGCGGCTCGAGAAATTATCTCGCTACTCATCGTGCTACCGATTCGCGACATAGCATTATCTCGAGCTTCTATGTCGCTTGTCGCGTCGCGTTTGCACTCCGTGCTAAGCGTGCAGAGTCGTCAGAAAGTGACATGAAGTCTATCTCGCACGCGAAGACTCGCGCGTGTTGCTGTGCTAAGCCTACAGGTTGCTAGCCTGTCACTTGAAACATATCTACTTATACCTTTTTACCTTAGGCTAAGCGCGCACTACGACTTTTTGTCGTGCGACACGATTTTAAAATAGCGCTGTCCATACTGATTTTTTCATCATAGTGCGCGCGATGACATATAAACCCTTACGTTGCATTTCTGCGACAAAATTGTCGCGCGACAAAAAGTCGTAGTGCGCGCTTAGCCTTAGGCGCCTCATACGACATCCACAGAAGAAATGAGCAGGTGTTATTCTATACCGACACCTAACATGATACACACGTGTAGTTTGTAAATTAATAGCGTAATATACACATAAAATAAGTTACTCTATTCCATTTAATTGTGAACATTTATGACGGAACTATGTTTGAACGCAATCATTTCCGTTCACTAGTGGTACTGCGTTTCAATAATGATCGAATTTATCACGGTTAATTAATGAATTCGCTGTGCTGCAATTTAATTATTCAACTCACCACGTAATTTGATAAATGCCAAATAAATTGGGACAGTACAAGCTTTTGTTCGTAACCATCAATGCTAAATTAACTGGTGCAAGTTTGACAGTTAAAGCCCAAATAGTCGACAAAATTTGGTTTGGTCCGAACCACGAACTTGGTTGGCTCCAAACCAAACAACCGAACAAATGTTCGGCCAACCGCTGAACACACGTTCGAATTTGATTTGGGGCCAACCAAGTTCGTGGTTCGGACCAAACCAAATTTGGTCGTCAGTTAGGGCTATTACGTGTGTCTGGGCACCGCAACTCCCTAACCTATGCATCTTAACAAATTCTTGATGCATTGCTCTATTTTCTTCTTCTTTGGAGCTCACTCACTGGTAACTTACCAAGTTACTAGTACCTACCCGAGGATAAAGTTTGCACATCGGTTTTAGGGAAGAGACATTAGGGTAGAAGACTAAAAAAAACTATTATAGTCCGTCAGATAGATTAACCAAAAAATGCTAAACATGTGTACTATTATTTGTTTTATTTTACAAACAAGATGCTACTTACTACATCCACAGTGAAACAAAACACGCGCGAAAAGAGCGATGGCGCGTGATGGCCCAATGATGGGCCGTGGATTTGCCCTAAACATGTCGAGCTACTCTCGGAATTGCTTAATACTCTTCAAAATATATATCACGGCGTCACGTGAGTGTATCCATACTTGTCTTCATCATCGTCATCATCATCAGCCTATATACGTCCCACTGCAGGGTACAGGCCTCCTTTCAGTATGAGAGGGCTTGGGCTATAGTTCCATCCATACTTCACTGTAATACAACTTGCGGCAGAATCTAGACGCTACAACGTCTAGAAATATAAAACGCAAGTAAACTCAAGTCCCTCTCGTCTCGGATCCAATTTATTTTATCAGAAAATATATTCGCAATGCATTGAAGGTAACAAACAAATCTGATGAACCAGGAGACGTAAACAGATTGCCTAATTTAGGACGGTGTACAATTTAGGCATGACGGTAGGTAGGCGTTCCTATCCTATTTATGTTTGTGATCAATACAAGCCCTCCCGAAAGATATCTCATCTCTTCAATGCTAAGGTTAAGACAAGTACCTTAGAATGGAATATAATGTAATGTACATACCCCGGCCGGCGAGAGCAAAAATGCTTCTACTCCTAGTGCTTAATTAAATATCGACTATTCTATCGACATATGGATGTCGATAGAATAGTCGACATTTAATTAAGCACAATTATTATTATTAAACTTTTATACTATTTCAATTATAATCAATTTATCATAATCTCATAATCACGGGAATGCTCTTAATAGATAAGAGTGAGTGACAATTGTAAATAGATACTTTTAGAGATACTAATAGATTAGACCTCTTTCATATCATATATTATGTGTACATCGCGTCCTTTAGTTGGATGAAATGGATTTTATCGCCAAGGCGAAGGAGTTTAAAATCAGAAAATTTAGAAAAAATGCTAATTGTATATTACGAAAATCACATAAAATACTGAATGAATACAAACACTTGGTTTTAATTTGGTTTACAACAATAAATAATACTTCTGCATATCATAACGGTGGTCCAGTACATCGTGTTGTTTTTATCGACATCGACCAAGGTGTGTGTCCTCGCACTTTTAAGCTGTCAACGCATTTTTGCTCCCGTCGGCCGGGGTATGAATGTATCTTGTAATGTAATATAGATAGCTGGTGCATGTCTTGCTGGCCCGGGGCCGGAGTGACGCGACCCGTAAGGATGCGTATTATAAATAAATAACTGTTACTGAAATACTATTCTTTTAATACACGACCATACAATTGACATTACACATATTTCATTCATAGTTGTTGTCTAGCAGAGTTCGACAGGTGACACTGAAGACCAAAGATATTACTAGTGGCCAGTAGTCTTATTTCGTGCAACCTATTTATTTCAATACTCCGCCTCACGAAATCAGATGACATTCATCTTTGTCCGAAGCTTAATGAACTTTATGGCTGGCAAAGCTTTGGTCAAAAGATCTGCCTCCATGTCTTCGGTATTACGGTACTTGACATCTACGTGCCCATTTTTCATGGCATCTCTGACAAAATGCTCCTTAATGCTAATGTGCTTTGACTTTGTGCTAATCGTGGCATTCTTCACCAACTTCTGAGCGGCTTGATTGTCATTGTAAATGTCTACTTTTCCAATGTTTTCATTTAGCTCATTTAGTAGATTCTTTTGATATATGGCTTCTTTTGATGACTCCGTTAAGGCCATATACTCCGCCTCAGCTGTACTAAGTGCAACTGTTCTTTGCTTTTTGGATTCCCAATTTATGGGTGTTCCACCATAGGTGAAAACGTATCCCGTCACTGAACGACGATCGATAGCGCAAGATGCCCAATCTGCATCAGCTGCTCCTTCTAGTTTTGCATTTCCTTTGATGTATGTTAATCCCAAATCTTTGGTGCCTTGTAAATATCGTAAAACTCTTTTTGCTGCTTGAAAATGTTCAGATGTATAGCAGTTGTTGAATTGGCTTAGGTGACTTACTGCAAACATTATATCTGGACGCGTTGCAACAGCTAGATACATCAGTGACCCTATGAGACTTTGATAAGGTATGTCCTTCTCTTTGATTGGACTTGTCCCTTTTGTCAATTTCAGTCCTATCTCCATTGGAGTAGATGCAGGTTTACAATCCTTACATCCAAATTTTTCCAGAACTGTATCAATATACTGTCTCTGTTTTAGTATCATTTGGTTATCGTCACGTTCAAATGTAATTCCAAGACAATAATTAATTTCGCCCAAATCTCGCATTTCAAATTTCTTGATGAGTGACTTTTTAATACTATCTATTTTTTCTTGAGATTTGCATGCGATAATAATGTCATCCACATATATGCTAATAATCACAGTCTCTCCGCCTTTCGCATATATGTACATACATGGATCCACTTTAGTAGGTGTGAAACCAATTGTCTTTAATGCGAAATCTAATTTCTTGTACCATTGTCTTCCAGATTGTTTTAGTCCATAGACTGCTTTATTCAATTTGCATACAGCGTTTTCTTTTTCGTGATTTAAATCTTGTAGCATATTTTTAGCTTTTTCTTTGATGTTCAAATCTTTAGTAGTATCAATTATCTTTATCAGATACTTTTCTAAATCTTTCGGCTTTTTCATAAATATTTCTTCTTCAATATCGCCATTTAAGAATGCAGTACAAATATCAATTTGGTTTAGATGCATATCTTTCTGTACAGCCAATGCTACTAGTAATCTTATTGAACTCAGTCTAGTCACAGGTGCGAAAACTTCTTGATAATCAACACCAGGTATTTGTGAAAATCCTCTGGCTACTAGTCGTGCCTTCTTGCGTTCAATATTACCATCTGGTCCTATTTTATCCTTTAGGATCATCTTACTGTCGATGACATTTCGGCAAGGTGGTTTCTTTACAATTGACCAGGTATTATTTTTTAAATGTGCTGTTATTTCTGAAAGTATTGCATCATCCCATTTCAGATTATCTTCTTCACTCATACAAACTGTGCATATATAATCTTTTGTCCAAACTGGTGGCTGTCTAGCCCTTTGAGGTCTTTGGTTTTCTATTTCTACTGCCTCAGTTTCTGTTACAGCTGGAACAGTATCTTCAGTTTGTGAGTTTTCATATTCGATGACTTCATCACGATCAATCATTATTTCTTCATTTTCTATGTTTTCTTCGTGATCCTTGTAAGAATCGATTGAATTTTCATCATCATTTGCTTCATGGTAAACTTCTGTGTTTTCTTCTTTATCATTTACCATTATTTCTATTAAATTCTTCTCATTTGTCTTTTCGGGTTTATTTGCATTTTCTTTGTTTTCATAGTACAATTTGTTCATAATTTTTACATCTCTGCTTACTATTACATTTTTAGTTCCTGGAACCAGTATTCTGTAAGCTTTGCTATTTTCGGAATATCCTAGAAATATCCCTTCAGTCGCTTTCGATGTAAATTTTCTCTTTTGTTTTTTATTTTTGTTCAGTACAAATGCCTTTGATCCAAAAATTTGCAAATGTTTTACGGATGGTTTTCGTCCAGTCCACATTTCATATGGGGTTTTGTTATTAATTACTTTGGATGGAGTTCTGTTGAGCAAATAATTAGCGGTTGATACAGCTTCTGCCCAATATTTTTCAGGCATGTTACCATCTAATAATAGGCATCTGGCTCTTTCTTGCAGGCTTCTATTTTTTCTTTCTGCTGTACCATTCTGTTGCGGTGTGTACGCACAGCTCAATCTTCGACTTATTCCGCATTTTAGTAAGTAATCATTAAATTCTTTGTTTATGTATTCGGTTCCGTTATCCGATTGCAAGAATTTAATTTTATTCCCAGTATAAGTCTCCATCTCTTGTTTGAAGCATTTAAATTTTTCAATAACTTCATTTTTCTTTTGGATTATGTATACTCTTGAGTATCGGGAATATTCGTCTATAAAAGTAACGAAGTATTTTCCTCCACTGACGGATTCTACGTTTATTGGTCCACATACGTCAGTATGTACAATTTCTAGACGTTGTGTTGTTCTTGAGGTTTGTTGATTTTTAGGAAAAGGTAGTCGGGTCATCTTTCCCTTGATGCAAACTTCGCATTCATTCAACTTTTGACCAATATCGAATTTAAGTCCGTTCATCGCTTCATCTTTTAAAGCTTGTTTTAAGTTGATTTCGTTTATATGTCCTAGTTTCCTGTGCCAGTCATTAATTTCAACATTAAAAGTAGTTTCTTCTCTAATTTTGTAATCATCTTCCTTTTTGTTATCAATTAGATAGTAAAGACCATTTATGTTTTTTGCTTTCAGTTCTATTTTATTTGTTTTCAAATCTTTTATTGTTGCAAAATTTTCTTTAAATAGGACGGTCTTTCCTTTTTTTGTTATTTTCGACACAGACAACAGGTTAGTTGCTAGAGTTGGTACATATAGGGTATCTTCTAATTTTACGTTCTTGTCATCAACTCTTAAATGTACGTTTCCTCTTCCTTCGATTTTAGCACTGCTCTCGTCAGTTGCTAATTTAAGTACTCCATCAGTTTTATTCATTTGAGAGAAACTTTTCAAGTTGTGGCACATATGTGAAGTGCATCCACTGTCTAAACACCATTTTTTAGTGTTTGAATTGGGTTCCGTAGCTAGGCAAACCTCTTGTGCAGCATTAGATCGCTCTTGCCTTTTTCGATCATTACGGAATCGACAATTTTGCGTTTTATGCCCTTGCTTCTTACAAATTTGGCAGAAGTCTGGTTTTCTTTTATTTGTGGCATAAGGTTTTCTGGTGTACATTGCGTTATTTTCTACTGTAATGTCTTCATTGTATTTACGGGCTTCAGTTTCTTCTAAAATTTTTATTTTCAGCTCCTCTGGTGAAGGTAGCGTATCCCGAGATTCCATTGCTATGCGGAAATTCTCAAAATTTGATGATAATGAGTATAGCATGATGACGGATAATAAATCTTTATTAATATCGACGTCCATATTGGCAAGCTTGTCGACAATATCTGTCAGATTGTCTAGGTGCTCCCTCAAATCATCGCCTTCTTTATATTTTGCAACAATTAGTTGCTTGAGGAGGGAAGCCTTTTTAGTAGGTCGCTTACTTTCATATGTATCTTCAAGTTTTTGCCATATTTCTTTAGCAGTTAAACAGTTCTTAACATTTTTTATTTCTTGGGAAGAAATTATTAATAGAAGTTCTGACCTTGCTAGAAGTTCCTTTTCTTCATATTTTAAAATCACATCGGCATCTCTTTCTGTAGTCGGCGGTTTTGGATTTAGGACATAATTCCACAAACCAGCTTTTATCATGACAGCTTTTGCCTGAATTTTCCAAGTGTCATAATTGTTTCGGTTTAACATTTCTATGCGGTACGAGGTACCAGCCATTTTAAAAAATTGTGTTTACTCACAGTTTATTTATTTTATTCTAATTCCCATAACCTATTATAAATAAATAACTGTTACTGAAATACTATTCTTTTAATACACGACCATACAATTGACATTACACATATTTCATTCATAGTTGTTGTCTAGCAGAGTTCGACAGGTGACACTGAAGACCAAAGATATTACTAGTGGCCAGTAGTCTTATTTCGTGCAACCTATTTATTTCAATAATGCGTGGCGTTAGCGAACGTGCCTCGGTACCGCTCTGCTTTCAGAACGGGACATGAAGGCGTGAAAAAATGCGTCCAACGCATTGCCTTAGCCCTTGGATCAGTGGTACTTGCTTTTACTTGAATGTCTTGGCACCACATTTTGTACACTGTGTGTATTTTGAAAACATGACTTTCTGCCAAATCTCTTACTTTTTGGCAATGATGGTTTTTCCGAAGCTCTGGTAGTAAGTAAATAAAATTTTGAATTTTGAATTTAGATACTAATTTGTTCAAGTTTCATGGCATATTGCAGCAGGTTAATGCATTATTGATTCCAATAAAGGGTGAGGCACGAGCGTCGGTACAACTGCACTTTTGACCTGCATGCAACATCCGAAGTTTTTGATTGCATTCCTCAACTAGGCAACTCTCTATGGCGGACGAATATTCAACAGGTGCAAAATCTGCATCAAAATGAATAAAGATTTTTTCATGGAATTCAAATATTAACTGCTGTTAAAAATGCATGAATTGTAACTGTGCTAATATTTTTAAGCAAGACTCATTACATGTATCTATGTACAAAACGCTTGTATTCCCGTTTTCATATAAGTACGTAACGTTATACAGTCAAAACCATAACGAAGTCGCGTTTCGTAGCCACTTCTAGACTTCTTCTTCTTAATAGGTACAATAGTGACAGGTAGCTGTTCAATAAAAACCGGCCAAGTGCGAGTCGGACTCGCGTTCGAAGGGTTCCGTACCAAAAACTGCAAAATAATAAGTTTTTTTGTATCAGAGCCCCCACTTAAATACTTATTTCATTTTATTATTTTAGGTACCTACTGTTAGAGTAAATTTACAATGAAATATTCTGTGAATATTTCAAGTATCGACATGTTATCGTTATTCATATCGACTCCCGAGGGTCCCCTGAGACTCCTCCTGCTCCCGTAAATAATAATTTTATCTTATTTTTAGACAGATGGACAGCAAAGTCTCAGTACAGGCTCCCTTCACCCTTTGGGTACGGAACTCTAAAAATGGCCCATGCTACGTACAAGCAAAGTTAGCACGATTAGAATGAGGCCATGATGAGATTTTTCGTTTGCACAGGCGGCGCCGGCGCCTGTCGGCCGTAACGCGGGAGATACCTTTGCCTTTACGCGCCGGGACATCGGCAGTTAACCCACGAACGGTTTACCTAAGGTCACAGCACACATATCAACTCGGAAAAGGATCGTCACCGTATCGCGTTTCGCCTCGTCTCCCAGTCGTATGCACTAAGGCCTGGTTCACATGGAATTGTCCTGCACGTTTTTTTGTAGTATACGTCTTAAGAGGGCGCACACATTTTTTACGAACGTAATATAAGATCAGGTGAGGGAAGAGAAATTCAGGGGCAGGGCAGGGGTAAGAGGCACCACAGACCATAACTCGTCGAGTTATGAGTGATTATGGTCTGTAGAGCCCTCTTATCCCTGCGTTTCTCTTCCCCCATCTGACCTTAGTAGTTTTGGACCAATGTTTAAAAAATCGTGAAATGTAAATTAACTCATATTTAGCCATGAAAAAAATATGGTTAGACTAAACATATTCTGTAAATTTACAATAAAATTGTTTCATTTGTAATTACATTAAAATCAATGAGAAAAAAAATAAAGTAATGGTTCAACTTTCATACATACATACATATTCTCACGCCTGTATTCCCAAGAGGGGTAGGCAGAGCACATGAATTCAAAAATCCAGTGCCACGTTTAGCATTTCCAGGGTAATCAGATGGTTAAACGTGATATTGCAGTGACAGGTTGCTAGCCCATCGCCCACAATACAACTAACCCTTTCCCAGAGTCGACTCTTACGACACCCACGGGAAGAAAGGGGATAGTGCTATTCTAACCCGGCACCACACATCAACTTTCAAATTATGTAAAATGATATTTGAATAATAAAATCAATAATTTGATTCATGTTAATCCGTTAATCCCCAGTAAGCTATATTGTCTATCAGATAATAACAAGTTTATATCGTTTATGGTAAATTTTAATGGAAAATTTTCAAGTGAAAGACAGCTCTGACGCGTATTTTTGTAAAAACCCTTCAACAAATTGGCTAAGTAAAAGAAATCTGTGTTGCTAATAAAATATTTTTTTCCGTTAATCCCTAGAAAAAGAGTTTATTTATATGTTACAGTAGTTTTTCTTTAAAAACTTAAGGATTTATAGCTTTTTAAAGCATTTGAAAAACATCAAAATCACCGAATTTTGTTTGCACGCTCTTAACGTATAAATAGTGACCATACAAAGTACATAGATCTATTCACACGACGATTGTACTGCAAAAAAACGTATACCGCTTATACGTGTGAATAGATCTATGTACTCTGTACAGTCACTAATTATACGTTAATACGTATACTGCAAAAAAAACATGCAGGACAATGCCGTGTGAACGAGGCCTTAGGCCTCTTGTAAACGTCCGGTTTTTTCACCAGACAACGGACCGATTTATTTTCCGGATTCGCGGTGGTGTATGGCACACAATGGATGTGTACACGCACCGGTGCCGGACAAGTATCCGGTGCGTGTACACACATCCATTGTGTGCCATACACCACCGTGAGTCTGGCAAATAAAACGGTCCGTTATCCGGTGAAAATACCGGACGTTTACAAGAGGCCTTACGCCCGCCGCGGACCAGCGAGGCCGCGACGGCCGCCCGCGATGGCCGAGTTTTTATTGTTCAGAGACGTTTAATTACTAAAATACCCGCAAATCGACTAAAATTCTAGCCTAGTACGAACTAAGTGTTAACGATACTGGACTGGTATTAAGAATCCCTATTACACACCATACATATAGGAGTGTTAGTTTGGTTGGTCTTAAGACCCTTGGAGCAGTTCTCCAGCAACTGACCTGCAGCTGGTGGTTGTGCTGCAGCAGCCCCTCGACCTGCTGCAGCAGCTCCTGCAGGCGCGCGTCCTGCTGCGTGAGCGTGTGCACTCCCCGTGTGCCAGTAGGCACACGTGTGAACACGGCTAAATGGCGCGGGCGCAGGCGACGGACTATATATAATATACGGACTATATATTATGTATAGTAATAAATAGTCCGTCGCCTGCGCCCGCGCCAGTTAGCCGTGTTCATATCTTATTAGGCGGGCGTACGTCGCGGGTAGTACGCGTCAGCTAGTGTAGTTCCTAAAGCGCATCATCTGCTCCCGTGCGACTACTCGGCTACGGTTAGGCGACACTGCGCTTAGGCCTGGTTCACACGGCATTGTCCTGCGCTTTTTTTTGCAGTATACGTCTTAACGTATAAATAGTGACTGTACAAAGTACATAGATCTATTCACACGTGTAAGCGGTATACGTTTTTTTGCAGTACAATGGTCATGTGAATAGATCTATGTATGCCGACTGCTGGATGACCTGGCCGCAGGACAGGGGCAAAGGTGGACGAAGAGACCTGCAAGTTGACCACGCACCACATCGCGGTTCGGAGCCTATAGGTAGGCACACACATCAACTCGGAAAGGGATCATCAATCATCACCGTATCGCCTTTCGCCTCGCCGTCAACTGGGTGTCAACTGGGCGTCAAAGTAACGTATGCATGCACGTAACCAAAGCGTATCAGCAGCCCCCGTACGCCAACTCTGCTGTGGCTAGGCGACACCGTGCTTACCCCTGGCTCTGTGCTTTGCAGTAGGGAGTTCCATACAAACAATACAGAGGCGAGGCGATACGGTGGCGATACCTTTCCGAGTCGATATGTGTGCTGTGACCTTACGTAAAATTTAGACGAACGTTGTAATTAAAATGGCGTCCGCCCACGCCGAATGGCGGCGTCAAATAAAAATAAATATTTGCCGAGGCCACAGGAGTTCACCGCGTTAGCACATAATTAGGGTGTACGATTACAAAGCGAGGGATTTGGGACAAACCGGCCCGTTTGTTATACTGACATCGTGAATTCGGCCTCGTGGTCTCCTCGTATACACATACATATCACGCCTGTACTCCCAAATGGGGTTGGCGCACATAAAACGCTACATAGACAAATCTACTAGCATTTTTTAGGGTTTGAGTTGGTAGGAATATAGTGACAGGTTGCTAGTACATAATATGTCGCCTTGAATATACATCAACCCAATTCCTAAGTCGTCTCGCACGACGTTCACGGAAGAAATGAAAAATATTTTAAATTCGACACCATACGGATAATGTACGCTGACGACCACTGATCATATACACTGACGTATAAAAGACAACTTTAGGGGCAGCGCAGACGATAGACTTTTGTGCGATCGAGTCTGCGGCGCAATAAAAACTCTGAATGGAAACTGTCTGCGCGCCATCCTGAGTTTTTATTGCGCCGCAGACTCGATCGCACAAAAGTCTGTCGTCTGCGCGGCCCCTTACTGTTGACCGCGACGGGGGCTCACTCAGCAGTTTATGTACGCCCCACCCCCGGAACCTCCTGAAAGGTCTACGACCGGGATGGCGAACCTTTTGCGGTACCCGTGCCATTTTTATGAAACTAATTGTATTATAGCTATGACTTGTCATAAAATAATTTAGGCTTATTCATATTATCGAACAAAACTAAAACTAAATGGAATTCAGACTATTAAGTTAAGTATACTATTTCTATTTCTAGATTCTAAATTACCAGCATTAATTAGATTTCCAGATTCTAGATATATTCGACTTGGATGGATTCGGATTCGACTGTATCATTCGGCGTGCCTGAACTATTTTTCTGCGTGCCATTGGTTCGCCATCCCTGGGCTACGGCATTAGATTTGTGTAAGAATTGTAGTCTAAGTCAATTTGTAGCGAGTGTTGTTTTGAGATAGCGGCGTCCAGAGGAATTTGAAAGTTCGGGTCACTCAATAAGTTTCATTTCGCGTGTAAGAAGGTAAAGGTTGAAAGAGACAGCAAAATATGCTACGCATACATGACTTTTGTTCGGGACTGGACCTTCTGTACTAGTACATAGTACTATTACTTATTTTAACCGCAAGAAAAGTAACAATAATTCCTAGTTATATGGCCATAAAAATTCATATGATAATTTAGGATTAAAAGAATATTTGCCCGTGTTGTGCCGGGTTAGAATAGCACCTCCCCCTTTCTTCCCGTGGGTGTCGTAAGAGTCGACTCTGGGAAAGGGTTAGTGTATTGTGGGCGATAGGCTAGCAACCTGTCACTGCAATATCACGTATAACCATCTGACAACCCTGAAAATGCTAAACGTGGCACTGGATTTTTGAATTCATGTGCTCTGCCTACCTCTCTTGGGAGTACAGGCGTGAGAATATGTATGTATGTATGTATAAGAATATTAGAAATACTACAAAACATTTATGAGGTTTTTGTATTCCTGTAAAGTTGCCATTTTTTAAATTATGTGTTTCAATCTGCTTGGCTTTAGATATAGAGACTATTTAACTTAACATGTTTAAAATCTCCGCGCGGACTTTTTATGTAAATAATGATCTACTTATCTTAGTTGGTGCCCGCTATCTGTCTGAGTGGGTTTAACACATTTTAAATTCAAAACGAGTTCTCATATTTCTCGGGCACATTTAACAGAAAAGAAAAAGAAAATTTTCAAGCAGGACGTCTCTAAAATGCGCACTCAACGAGAAAGCGTTGAAGTAGAAAAGGCTAGTAAGTTGTCTCAGCCCTCAAGAGGCGACATATAATAAATAGATCAGAAAGCCTTTGGCAACTGTAGCAGTTTTTCACTAAAATGAAAATGTACTTTCCAGTTTTTGAATTGCCCCGGATTTTCCAAGTCTTTACTTGCCATTTTATTTCGTAGAACTGAGGACACGTTACCTACTTAACACTGAAAAGAGGTTTCACGATAGTTCATGAATGCATTTCTGCGGGAAAATTAGACTTCAATTAATCATAAGTTCATGTATACGTATTTAAACATCACGCTTGTTTTCCCAAATAGGGTAGTCATTTGTCTTATTAATTTTTATTTTACTTTCCATTTTCACCTGTTATTTTCTGACGTCCTTACCTATAGTTAGATAGAAACAAGTCTCTGTCTCCCGCGTACTGTACGAACTCGCTCCTAGCCGCGCTAATCCAGCAGTAGGCTTAGCACGGCAACACGCTCTAGTCGCGTCGCGCGCGGGATAGTCTACCTGTCACTTTCTGACGTCTCTAGTTAGACAGTGACAGGTATAGTCTATGTCGCGTGTATCTCTACTCGTACCTTGTCGTGCTAAGGGTACTGATCACACAAAACGTAACTTTGTCAAAACAACGACTATCTATTTCGCGTTTTGTTAACACTTTTAGCATGATTTTAGGTACAAATATAGACGAATTGCGTAGGTATAACGATATTAAAGGAAGAAATGCACAGAGAGAGGTTTCAGTATGGTATCAATGAAAAAAACTGTAATGAGGTAGCATTTCAAACCTTTTAACCAATTTCTTTATTCACCGAATTGAGTAAATTTACATGGTTCTTATCGAATCCTTACTAATATTATAAATCGGAAATTGAGATTGTTTGTTTGTTTGTTCCGCTTTCACGCCGTAACTACTGAACCGATTGCTTTGAAATTTTGCAGACGTAAAGTTAGAAGTCTGGATTAAATAATAGGGTATTTTTTGTCCCGGAAAAAATATATGTTCCCGAGGGAAAACAAAATGGATTGGAAATGGATGATATAGTGTACCATTCAGTTTTGGTTTAACAACTTATCGTATTCAGCTTTACATCGCGCTTCTTAGATTTTTCCATGGAAATGAGAAATTTTCTTATAGTTGTGCTTTATACCACAATATAACCGAATTCCACGCGAGCGAAGCCGCGGGCGAAAAGCTAGTACTTCATAAAAAGAATTACGAAAATAATATTTACTAATTATGTTCACATTATAATTATAATATTAATTTAGTATGTCAAGCACAAGCAATGGAATGGTAGTTATTTAATTGGTGACTTAGAAATAGCTATTCGACGGACTGGCGTAGCAGGGGCTACAGCGTAGCAGTGCTACGGGCGGCTTTGCCGATACATGAACCAAACAAAAATATAATTCTATGAATATTACTACGAATAATAAATCTACGATGTTATTAATACTCACTTATAATGTTTTATATGATAGTGATATATTTATTTCAGTCAGTCCCGTCCCGGGTGAAGTAAGCGAGTTTTATGAAATGTTTGAATATAGTTTTGCGTCTTAAAAAAAAAGGAATGTCTCCTTTGAGTAACAATATTTAAGGTAGTTTCCCTCCAGGACCCGAAATATATCCTGTATGTGTTGTCATCCACACTTTTCACAACAAACCTACGATAAATGTCTTTTTCGCCTTCAGCTAAGCACTTAACTTAAGCCAAGGATACGCGATACGTATCCCCAGCAACGTCGGGCGAAGTAGCGCGACGTTGCCGGACTTCGCGCTACTTCGCCCGACGTTGCTGGGGACACGTGTCGCGGCACATTTGTCCCCTAGTGTATCCTTGGCTTTAGTAATTCCGATTTTAACATAAACACGACCTAACACTCAACGGAATTAAAGTAGTCCAAACAAAACAAAAATAGATATTCACAATTATCGGCCGACAAACACGCAGGACCAATAAATAAAACATTGAATACTCGTAGTTTCACTGAGCGAGATACATGTGATTGTGTTCGAACTACAGACGCGTTATTTAGAGCCGGTCCCAATATTCGATCTATCGACGATGACTACTTTTTAAGGCGAGTAATTTCGAGACTTACATGTTCAATTAATATAAAGTTGCATGTTTAAGTAATAGTATAATTACTATAATTCTTTTAGATTAGGTTTTCTCGGCATTCTATAAAAAGTTGGAGATGTATGTATGTATTTTAAACAAAAGACTACCGTGAGACTCACTCATATTGAAATAAGACGGATTTTGTTGTGCAATTTATGGTGTGCGTCTACCCACAGCCGTGGCGCGTTACGTCCGATGACGAGTTACGAATTGGCATGAAATACGTCGAGATAATCTCGATATAAACGTGAGTATAGGTATCCATTTATTTTACTATATCTGTATGTGTATGTATATTTAAATTAACAATAAGCGTGGCACGTATTATTAGTTGGATGACGTAACGACACGACAATCACGAATTCATGAATGTTAATATTATCAGTAGGTAATTTTGAATCGGTAATCACCTTGAATGATTTCACGTTAATTTGGTTAAACAAAGTAACAATGTTGCGTAGCTTTTGAGGTAAGATAGAATTAGAACGTTTTTTTTTAAATAATTATACTTAATAATAGGTAGGTACACAAAAAATCTTCACTGTGAATTCGATACGCACTTAGGCAGCTTTTTTCACTGTCTCTAAGTCAAACCGCAAAGAAATGGTTGTATCGTTAATTTCGTAAAACCAAAAAAGGTCTAGTAAATTAATAGACCGCGTACATTTTGGCTCATTTGATTAAAGCTTCATTAGTCCCAGTAATTAATTAATCAATATGAAAACCCGGCCGGCGCTGTAACGCGAATCCACATTTGTTTACCGACGTTTTTAATTAAAATATAATATGGCGACGCGGCGCCGCAAAATTTTCGAATGCAGAATAAACAGTCTACATAAACAATTCCGTGTCTGCAAAATGTTGCCATTAATCATGAAAATCAACAGAATTTAGAACGAACTGTCGGACGTCGGATAGAAATGATCGTTCGTTCAGAATAGTCGAGATTGAGCTTTGTTGGCTCGAGTGTATTTGACATGCCAGTGAATAGCTATATCTGTGACTCCTAGGCACTTAGTTATTCAAAACCGAACGCATGTTTGGCATTCTGTTTGAAACACAAGTTTGCAACGGAATAACTAGCTGAAAATCAAACTGGGCCTGTAATGTTGTTAGATTGTTAGGCAAAGACATTTTCATCGTAATGACGGAGTATTTTACTTCATAATTCAATATACAATTAATTTAAATTATGTACCTACTTACTATACCTTCGAACTACTTCACCAGTTGCCAAATACATAGTTAATTAAGGAATGTTTTCTTTGAATTTAGGTATACTTCGTGTTTTATACGGTTGTTAGTTCGACATGTCTCACACTAACTCTCTATTTAACACTTTCCTTTATTTCTTTAATTTTTTCCATTTGACTAATGTTTTGTAAGCTTGAAACACGTCGTAAAATTGCTGTCTATCGATGCAGAATTTATGAAAAGCGAGATGGCTAAGTTTACGTAAGAGTAACTTCGAAAAGTCGTCTCTTGAACAGACAGCAGGGCGAAGTACTCGTAAGCATTAAAACCGCAAAGTAAGTAGCTGCCTCGGGATTTGCCACGCATAATCCAGCCTTGGAGTTGCACCTCATAATATCCGTAGCGTAGCGAGCTCTGTACCTATGAGTATCTGTTATTAAACGGGTAGTAAATCTTCGTTGGACTTAAAGAATAAATTACTACCTATATGATGAAAAAAAACAGGTCAGGTCAAGAGTACCCGAAATCGACGAGCATGTATGAAGAGACTAATGAATGTGGATGAAGCAAAAGAAGTATGCCAGGATCGTAGCATGTGGAACAAAGTGGTCTCTGCCTACCCCTGTGGGAAAGAGGCGTGACTGTATGTATGATTAAAAATCATACAAATGTCATAATGGAAAAGATTAATGATCAATTAGCGCACAGCAAGGCGCAGAATCTTTCAAATGACATTGATGACTGAAATGACTTGTCATTATTAGTTCTTTAGGCTAGACCGTACAGACCTACCTATCATCTTTTAATAACAGTTTGCACTGTCATACGGAGGACAATGCTGACTGCACTTACCCTAACATCAAAGCAGGTACAGTATTCCCAAGAAAATAAGTCACATCGGTTGTTTCCGCGGCGATATCCGACAGTAGCCGAACGTATAATTTATCAATATTGAACTGTATTTACAAGCGCAATGGGCACAATTTTGCTTGCTGACCGGCTATTCCTAGCTCCGTTTAGTTCGGCTACTCGACGCATGTGGCGCTGGGGTGCTACACATCTATGAATCAGTAACCAATCACAAGGCAAGAGTTTAGCGCGCGAAAAAATCTTTTTTATCTTTGGTAGATCGAAGTTTACCGCGCCACAAAAAGTGGTCTATGCGCAGGTAGATCGTGGAGCATAATTTGTTTGGTATTACGGTAGGTAGGTTACTCACCGTGGGCAGGGTAACCGGATGGCTGGTCATCACGTCGGCCGGCTGGTTCTTGTCGTAGGGCCGTAGGAAGTACAGGAGTACCATGATGGGCACCGCCAGGGCTGATGCGGCGCCGAAGAGAGCCGCCAGGAGCAGCCACGTCCAGTCCGGCATTTTCAGCGTGGTTACCTTCGGCAATAAAACCTTGTGAGTCATTGGCATTTATGTGCGTGTGTGTAACTCTCTGGTATGAACATGCAATAGGTAAATGAGAAAATAACAGACAACAATTCAAATGTACCAAGGCGAACGTATCTCGTAAGGTATCTCTTCCTGCTGGTCAGCGATTGACAAAAGTAGACACAAAGAAGGTTAAAAAAAACAATTACAATTAATCTAAAAAATATAAAAACGTGATACGCGTACGTTGCTGTACTGAGGCTACTGGTTAAATAAATAAACATAATAAACATAAAATTTGTTATTATTAAAATTTTAGCCATACCATCGAAAATTATTCACTTATTCATCGATCAAACAAGTGACTGAATTTATCGAAAATAGAGTTGTAATAAAATAAAACAGGTTACTGACTGATTAAGATGAAGTATCCCTTTTAAAATATTACTATTATCTATTCTATCTATAAGTTTGCTTTTCTGGGTTTTTTAAAAAACTACCCATTTCTAATTAAAAGTCGTTAATTTTTCAAGAAAACTTTGTGACACGAACACGAAGTACATAAAAAATATCGTCACAAAACTCATTTTTCATTTCAAATTTTTTTTTCCTGATAGTTACATTTTTAGACTATTTTGAATGCACGGGGAAAATGACTTTGCCTTATTTTAGTTTCACAAACAAAAGAAACAAGAAATTGGCTAGTCTGTGAATGACAACTGGGTGAAAGTTTTATAATAGAAGCAGACTCCGCTTTGTACCATACACTTCGGAATCCTCCTGTCAATCTGCTTCCTGCGTAGCTTAAGTTTGAAAGCAAACAATTATTGCTGGCTTTGAGAAGTAAAGATATTTATCTAGGGTTTGTATTTGTTTATTTTTTACTACAAGAAAACCGTAATGAAAAATATGGATAACTGACGTCCTAAACCGAGTTTAGCTCGATATGTTCCGGGCTAGTCCACAGCCCTTCCTCTAGGAGCCGTGGCGGCTACTGACAAACGCCCACTGTGCAGCAACCGTCAATAACGAAACCTATTCAGATGAATCATGCTACCCACATCCCCGCTCAAGAACAGTACTGCAATATGCCCAACGCCCAAGCAGGTGACATGCATGAGTGCATGTTACTGGCCGGAGCAGTGCTGGCATTAACAGATGTTTTGAATAGTTTAAATATTCAAAACATTCTAGAACGACTTTTGTTTTAAAGGTTTTTAGGATCGTGTCAGCATTGCTTCCAAGTGGGCTTGAATACAATGTAGTAAAATCAATATCGTGTTTATTTTATTTAACGCTGTAATTTTCAGTAAAGTTCCAGAATCACGGGCGATCACCGCACCTCTTGGCAAGTGCCCTTCCATAAAGTACACTTGTAGAAAGAAAGAAACATGTGGACTGTGATTTAATACAAGGTTACACACTGTAATTTAATAGCCATACTTTGACTTCTACTCAAATTTGAGCAGTATTACCTAGTTCAGTGAACTACAGCACACTACAGCGTTAGAGTACACTACAGGATGCTGGTAGCGGTAGAAAGAGAACAATATTGTTACGCCTGTAAATGTTCAGGAGTTGACCTTCTGTACATATTACCTATTCTGTGATAGAAACTACGCCGTCTGTCTTTTAATTAATATCTAAAAGTCAACTTTCAATAGTAATTAATAAACTACAAAGTGTTCTTGTAATTGGATCGACTTAAAGACCGAAAAGCAAAAAGAAACTAATCGAATTTCCAATTGTTAATTAAGTAAAAACTTGTTATTTGTTTGTCCGGGGAGACAAACCTTAGTTTATTTTAAAGCACTTAGGCATTTGTAGAGAGATATTTAATTAAGCAAGGCCATTTAATGAATTTAACGACGAGACTCGAGTTGTAAATTGATACACCTTCAAGCAAAATTAATTAACTCAAATAACTAAAGGTACTAATGGTGCTACATTTATTTTTAAACCGAACTTTGGGTGTATTTTCCTGTTGTAGCGGGAATAATTTGTGTTTTATAAATACAAGGATAATCTCCGGGTTTCGTTTTCCTCCTTAAGTTAATAGGGATGTTGACTTGTTTTTTTTTCAAATCCGAACAATAATTTACGATAGCGGTAGCCGGTAAGCCGGTATACTAAACTTAATAATGAAAAAGAAAATTGTGGACGATTTAAGCCAATGCTCATAATTATTCAACGTGTGCTGACCCATTTTTTTATTTTTAGGGGTTTATCTTACAACCTATATTTAATTTCTACCCTGTACATCTCTTGGTGAATAAAATAATGCATAATGTGTTTTTTTTTTACTAAAAATGATTATGTGCCAAGTTTTTTTCGGCGGATTCTTCTTGGCAATCACCATAGGAGGCGCTGGTAGATTGAAACTAAAAAAACGTTCGGCTTACTGGCGTGAATTTTTTTTTGTTTAGGAGTTTTTCTTCGGTAAACTCTTTATCATTAAACATCTCTCTAGCTCTTAAATAAAGTTTACTTCATGAAAACTTCGGCATGGTCGGGAGAAGGCCTTTGAGTTTATGTTACTTATGTACTGATGAGTAAAAAGTAGGTATTTTGTCTAGAGACCGAAATAATGTCAGGAGGCACACTGTGACTCGCGTAGAACAAGCTAGCTGGACAAAAACAAAATTGACTTATCTAGAAATCCTTAATAAGGTAATTACTATATTAGTTGGTGATAGCATTGGCAGGTATTGTTTTGTCGAAGATCATTTTCAACACGACTAATAAGGGTAAGTGTATAGAATAACTACGTTCAGTGCCTTAATTTAGTTGCATTTTAGCTTCTATTGCGATTAAGTGTCATTGCCAGATTTCAGAAGTTTCGGTTAATTTTTGTGATGGATTCTACTATTAAGGGTAAGTACTATATTATAGGTCACTTTATTAATATATTATTCTCCTTTTACTCGAAAAAAAATGTCGATAACTTATAATTTTACGAAATAATGACCACAATTTGGGATTCATTGGACTGTAACTAAAAACCCCCCCTTCACCCCGACTTGATTTTTTTTACGGAGTAGCTACATCTATTTAGGTTATTATAAATGTTATTCATTTTTGCTCCTTTTTTGCCCAATTTACTTTTATTAATTTTTTTCAGAAAGGAGTCGTACAGTTTCAAAATTATTATTTTTTTGAAAATTGGACCAAACATTCAAAAAATGAGCGAAATGGTACACAATTCGCTTATGTTTTCAAAATACAACATTTCAGCGGTATAATGGTGTAGTCTGTTAAATATATAAATACCGTGATTTCCCGATTTTCCATGAAACTTACAGAAATATGGGAGAATTCACGAAGAAACCGAGAACGCTTCTTAGCGAACAATATGTAGTGGTTTCAAGGTGACTTGACATTAAATGTTTTTTGTGATCAAGTTGAAGAATGCTGTAGCACGAAAGAACATGAACTGGGCTCTGGGCGACCGACTACAGCCTTCGATAATGCGAGTTCAAAACTTCCAAAACGTTCGTAGATGTGTTGAAGATTTGATCATGTCACGAACACCTGAAGAACTGTTAGTCGCTGCTGAAATATCATCTAGGTTATCTGGAAAACGAAACGTTGATAAATAAATTAAAGAAGTAAGTGAGACTGAAAAAGTTAGTGGCCGACATCCACTGTCCCGAGAGTGCAGTAATCAGATGCAGCAAAGGTGTCTGACAAGTGATGAGGCATTGGCGTACTACGTGTATTCCAAGTCTACGTCTCACTCTTATAAAGAAACTTTGGAAAACGTCAGCTTACCTAGGTTTCATTCGCATTAGTTAAGTTTTGATTTATAGATTACTTACATGTAATTAATTTCACTAAAGTTGCATTTTTCTTATTTTTAATATTATAATCTCGTAAATTATCGCATTTTTACCCTTAAATAGAATAAATCCTATGAAGAAAAGAGAAAACTTACTATATTACTTATTTAAACCTGGGAAATCACTATTAGCAACTAAGAACAAGTACCAACTTAAACTGACCTCGATCGCTATAGTACAAGTAGGTGACAAGAGGTCAGGTTATGTCGGTGGACTTTTACATAAGAAGTATAACTAAAATTGTAATTTTTCTCACATTATATGATAAACCATATCAAAATGCTACATTTAACTTAATTCAAAAAGCTCAAATAATTTTGTCCAGCTAGCTTGTTCTGCACGGATCACTGTGAGGCAGGTTGAAAGTATCACAAGTGGCGATTGAAGGCACGATCGTTACGTGGACGACTTGACCGAATTACCGAAAGATGCCAAGGCCAATTAAAAACGAGATCTTATCCTTACAGTAAGTATAATATAACATAGTATAAAAAAACTTTACATAGTGTAAACCACGAATGACGACATTTCGCATGCACGAGATTGAATAACGACAAGTTGCAATACTGTCGCCTAAAGCATACGTGAACCTATTTCCTTAGTCGCCCTTTACGACAGCCACGGAAGAAAGGGTGAGATTTTATTCTCAACTACCACTTGGGTTCTGAGTCCTTTTGCAAATGTACGGAAAAAGCGTCATGTTAAACGACCATTTATTTTGATCTAGTACCTACCATCGCGAACAGGGATTGTTGAGCCACTTACCTATGTTTGTAACTTGGTCGTGTAATACTAATCCAATAGCTGACATCTAGTCTGTCACACCGGTCATTGATACTCCTTTAAATTGCGAACAGTAGCAAGTGGCTCAACAATCCCTGTTCGTGACTGTACTTTTAGAAGTTTGTTTTTTCAGTGTAAGGAACCTTAGACTCACAATCAGTGTTAAAAGTATTGGGAAAAACAAGCAAGCTGGATACGAAATTTCTAATGGCACTTGTCGGACACATTTTAACTCTTTAATTGGCCGTTGTGAGGGTACTTTTTTGAACACACCTGTGGAATCCCATTTGAAATTTGTACCAATCAGCGTAACAGCTCCGAAATTACCGCGGTAATGTTTTCGACCAGTATTATCCGACGCGTGGGTCGCACCTCCTGGGAAATTGCGGAGGTTCTATTCTAGGGACGTGCATATGCGGAAATGCTGCATCCGCATCCGTGAATCAATGCGGAGTTTACGCAGATGTGAAAGTGGTGGTGGTGAGGATCAGAGGTACGTCTTTGCGGCGGCGTGTGCTGCCCTCGTATAATTTAGTAATTTAATTTTTTGTGGTAGGCAGAGACTACTTTGTTCCACTCGCTACGATCCTGACATACCTCTTTTGCTTCATCCACATTCATCAGTCTCCTCATACATGCTCGTCGGTTTCGGGTACTCTTGACCCGACCTGTTTCTAAAACGTCCGCGATTTGGTCACGGAACGTCCGTCTAGGTCTTCCCCTCCCACTGCACCCATCCACATTCCCCGTATAGATTTGTTTTGTCAGTCTTCCTTCATCCATCCTCTCTATGTGTCCAAACCAACTAAGCATACTTTTTTCAATTCTATTCACTATATCTACTTTCACCCCAGCTCTTTCCCTTATCACACTATTTCGTATTCTGTCTTTCAGTGTTACACCTTCCATACTCCTTAACGCTCTCATTTCTACTGCATTTATTCTACTTTTATGCTTCGTTTGCCATACCCAACTTTCGCTACCGTACATTAGTGTTGGAACGAGCACCCCTCTGTGGACAGCCAGACGCGCCTTTTTCGACACCTTCTGGCTGCTCACGAAGGCGCGCAGCGCTCCATTGACTGTATTTCCTGCATTCACTCTTCTTTCAATATCACTTTCACACTTACCGTCTTTCGTGAACGCCGATCCCAGGTATACAAACTCTTTTACTTGTTCTACATTCTCACCCGATTAATTATAACCCCTTGCCAAATAGCTTAGACCTAGATATAATAAGAGTTCATTACTAAACGAGCATTATATGTATCTCCATTCATTCCGGGGATGTCGTAAGAGGCGACTAATGAAATAGGTTAAGGTATACTTTAGGCGACAGGCTAGCAACTTGTCACTATTATACCTGCCAACTCAAAACCAAAGTAATATGCTAGATGCCACGAAACTTAAAAATAAAACATGGTTTTGTATAATATATGTTTCGTGCGATCTGCTTACCCCGTTTAGGAATACAACGTCTTTTACAGATACACAAATTTATACAGAAGAGTTCGGAAAAAACAAAATCTTTCGCAATTTTCATCACTAGTTGGCGACTCTGAGTTAAGAGGAATTGACGGGGTCGCCGGGCAAGAATAATGTGTTAACCTGAACGTCTAGTGTGTTCATTTCGATGGTGCAGTCGTTTATGAATTCGTTTGCGAGTTATCGTAAAATTGTATGGAAAGCGAGACAGCGCCGCCAGCGGAACATTTGTACAACTGCCACGGTCGACAAGTCTCCATACATTCCGCGACAACTCGCAAACGAATTCGTTAACGACTGCACCATCGAAATGAACACACTAGACGCTCTGATCCGAAACATCGGAAGCGAGGGGTCGCAATTTTCGATCTCCTAAAAGGGGTCACGTCATAAAATGTTAGACGGGTGTCTACTGTCTAAAGGCAAAGGCTTGCCATTAGATGATCCGTTTGTTCATATTCCCCCATAAAAAAAAATACTGCTTAGGATGAACTAACTTGGGATCAATTATCTTAATATATTGGGACCAGTTTTACGTAAGTAAGTACTATCGAACCAACTGATTCCTGACCCACCGCAGAACGTTGTCACAATAAACGTAATAAAGATTTCCTTTGTCAAGCAATGAAATGTCACTATGACGTTCACTGTGATTAAGTTCTATGGTGGGTCAGGAATCAATTGGTTCGATGGTACTTTCAAGGTATCATGTTTCTCATCACTGCCTTGAACCCTTTAAGCTTTCTCATTTTACTTCAAGAACAAATTACAACTGAACGATAATATTTTTATAAACTCGCTCGCCTCGCCTGTGACTCGAACCAACTAATATAAAACAAAGACTCGCTATTTCACTATACTAATCGATAGTATAATGTATCTAACAAATATTTGGTTTTGCTCTCGCTTGTCGTACAGTCGAGTTCATTAATACTTATGAGCAAAACTGAGGGTTCAAAAATATCTGTACACCTTTATGACATTGACAATAAGGCGCAAAAGTTTACATATTTGGAATTTGTCTGCTCATATATTTATGAACTTGACTGTACGAGATATCGATGAAACGTTTTAAAACGATTAAATTATTTAAGGTGAATGTAAAGCTTAAGATGCCGACTTCGGTTCCCTTTCGGGGCAGATTTTTGTACAATGATTACGAATGTTTGCTCTCGAGTCTTTGATGCTTATCTTTATAAGTAAGTTTATCTGTTGTCTAGCACTTTACTGGTCTGTGTCTAGCACCCATAGCACAAGCACTAAATTGCTTAACCTAGTCCCACTAGGTTGTCCGTAGATATTATCTATTGATTTATTCAAAGGTAGGTTGAGATAGAAGTGCTCACATAACGTGAAATACCTAGTCATAGTTATGTCCATGTAGTTTTTCGTTTGCACTGCCTACCCTATATGGGAAATTGTATTTTTCCACCCCGTAGGATCGGCCGCAGGAAACTTGACTTACCTAACAAGTTTAACTTTCGTTTACCGAGAGCTTAACACGTATTTCATTATATTTTTATAATACTTCCCTAAAAGGAAGCTAAGTTAAACACAACTTTGTGAAATGCGAAGGCGATTACAATAATCCGCCACTCAATTAGGTTATCCACCAAAACCTTGTTTATATTGAGATTTGCTGACATTTGACTTAAGAGGCCGACTACATCTAAACGCGAGGTATCTAAAGGGCATTTAAATGTGCGAATCACCAGCCTGTAATTATTTTTTTTCTTTAAAAATGGAAGACTATTCTCGCGCACTCTTTATTGCACATAAAACAGAATACATAGAACTAGTTACAGGATAACGGCTTTACGTACAAAGGCAAACTTAACCCCGAGGGAATTTCCCCCAGTAACTGGGTGGCAAGGTGGCAACCTGTGACCTTTAACATCTGTTTTTGAAACCTAAGATTATGCTATAAGTGGCTACAAAACGAGGAACAGTCAGGATTTCTTTATGTCACATTTCGTGTAGGTACGGTGGGCCAAGGAAGTGGTCTACCACTTTTGACAAAAGTTTCTGTGAGATCAAAATTGTCACAAGGTTGACATTGTCACTGTCATAATATTATAGCGAGGGGAAATCGACCTTGTTGTTTCATGAGGTTCAAATGAATATCGATCTTGAGGGGGTAGACCAATTTCTTGGTCGACTGTACTCTTCATAATTGCCCGTAGTTGTGCATAGTGCCCGTATGGTGCCGGGTTAGAATAGCACCTCCCCCTTTCTTCCCGTGGGTGGTACCTAATTGGTATTATTTTTTTAATGGATTTTCACTAATGAATAAAGTTAAATAACGTGTCACTTAGGGTCGTGCAAAGATAAATAAAAAATAACTTTGAATGAGAATAATATTTAACATAATTTATGCTATTTAGGTATTATGGTGAATGTAAAGTTGTAAACTTGAAAAGTCTAAAATTTTTACTTACAATTCCAACTAAAAATTAAAATTTACGTCTATTTAAGTAGCCAGGTGTGAACTAGTTTTTCGAGATTGTCAAAAGTCGTACCTTTCAAAAAGTGTCCAGTAACCATTAGCACTTTTGCGATCGCGAACGGGGTCGCGACCGGAATGAGCTGCGCTCAGAAAACGCCTGCTGCCCGCACGTCTGTCAACCCCTGTTTCATCCTTCCCCCCGCGTCTCTGCACCGCGCGGGCGAGAACTCAGTTACGCGGTCTGTCTATATAATTATGTACAAAATGTCCCCCAAATCAACTCCACCCCCCTTAATAAACCTTCCCTGATCTTCCACAAATAATTCAAAACTACAATTAGCGAATTCGGTTCACCCGTTCTCGAGTTTTAGCGAGACAAACCAACAGCAATTAATTTTTATTCATACATACATATAGATTATAAATGCGAGTGGGTATACCAACCGCGTTTCTAAGCGAATGGTCTTTTAAGATGTTTTTGCACGACTTGGCAGATATCAATGCTGGTGGCTGTACACAAGTGGGAGTTATATTTATTCGCATAACAAGAGTCCTGACTAACTTACGTTTTTACGTCGAGTGCGTACTCGAGAGAACGTTAACAATGTGGAATACAACTCGACGTTGTTCTTTAATTTGGGTTCCATAGAAAAAAACAACCGTCTGCTTAAGTTACAGTTAAGAGTTAAGACCCTATTCCTTGGAATCGTGTGGCGTCTATGGAGCATTTCTTATACATAGGCAAAGAGTCCAAAAACTTATTAATTTATACGGGAATTTTTTGTTGACAAGTGAAGGAAAGAATCAGAAAATTTAAAATTATTAAATTTTTCGCATTTTCTCTCCCAGTATTATGTATGAAAACAACGGCATTGTCATGTGTTTCAGTTTGTTATCTTCGATAGTAGATACGCGTATATTTTTGCTTGATAACGACTATTGTTGTAACGGAACCCTTAACGTGGGAGATCGACAGGCATTTGGCGGGTTTTTATTTTTATATCATTATCCCTACATTACTTGTTATCATAAGTGGTAACTGAATAGATGAGGATGTATTCTTCGACAACAATAGTAGGTATTCGACAAAATGGTTACAAGTCACTTGAGTTAGGAAACTCTACTATTTTTCTCGTAATTTCTTACGGCTTTAATTATGATAACTATGATACTTAATTTTTTCCAAAAATATTTCTTAGGCAATGAGATTCTCTTGCTAGCTAACTCTGTTACTATTATTAAAACTCTTTTACGTTACTAAAAAAAAACCTGCAAGTCTTTACCGTTTTACGGAACATATTTTTTTTGGATTTTTCGAAATTTATGCGAGTAATCGACTTTGATATTCACCAGTCGTGCATTTACGTGAACTGACAACAGTGAGAAAACCTGCACTCGATGACAAAGTTATTCATTGTTACTGTGTGAAGTCCTGCGTGGGAATAACAGGCCAAAGCCTCTTGTACAGACACGAACCGGGATTGTTGAGCCACTTGCCACTGTTCGCAATTTAGACGTGTAATCAATGACCGATGTGACCGACTAGATGTTAGCTATTGGATTAACATTACACGACCAAGTTACAAACATAGGTAAGTGGCTCAACAATCCCGGTTCGCAATGGTACCCAGAGCTGCCCTATGCCGAGCCACAGTAGGTATACCACGCCGAGCAGTGTGACGCAGTGTTTCCCAAACTATGGGTTGCGACCCACTGGTGGGTCGAGAAAATATTAAGTGAGCCCAGCCAATAGATCGGCACACCGAATGACTGAGCCGATGGCCAGTGAATGAAGCTATGAAAGTCCTTATCTCTTTTACTATACGGTGGACATTAAAACTAAATACCGGAATTCATAAATTGGACTTATCAAACTCTGAAGTTGATGCCAATAGTGACGCCGAAACATAGGAAACAATTTCAATCTCAACTTCCCAACTTCCCATTGAGATAACCTGTTGGTAGTTTTTTAAATAAGTAATAAAAAAAATACTTCGTTTATGATTTGTAAAGTCCTTTATTCATGGGTAAGCTTGTATTAGGTGGGTCGTAGCCCAGACAACTTTGGGAACCCCTGGTGTGACGTATTTGGGCAGTACAAGCATTATTAGTATCTACCTATATCTCTGTCTGTCGAATCTATTCGTGAGAAATTTTGTTTTAATATGCCGATAAGTTATAATAACTCGTAATATAAATTGTCTGCCGTGTGGTGTCGGGATAGAATAACACCTCTCCATTTCTTCCGTGGATATCGTAAGAGGCGACTAAGGGTTTATGTATGTTTTAAGCGACAGGCTAGCAACCTGTCACTATTCTACCTCTTCCATCATTGCAAACCTAAAAATATACTAGAAGTTGCTGCGAGGCGTGATATAGTCATATTCATGGTTTCGTCTATGTCACCTTTCGGGTGCTCTGCCTACCCCATTTGGGAACACAGGCGTAATTTTATGTAGTAATATAAATTGTGAATCAGATGTCATTAAAGATGTGTCTTTAACGTCTCGTTAATTTTGGTCGGCTCTACTATTCGACGAATTCTTTATTTATTTTGAAGTAGGTAATTATAAATTGTTTCATCACGATAAAACAAGCCTTAACATACTGCAGTTGCTACATTAAGTTTGCTCGAAGCTTTATTAAGAGGAAATATGCCGGTCGAGGGAATTGAAAAATAGGTATTTGCTAAATCTATTGCTGTCTCGCCGTGACCTGCCCAGACGACGTCGAGTGCGATAAGAACAACTACAGCTCGGACCGAAAATACCTATGAAAATTATTCAAAAACAACGTTTCGTAGTCCCCTGATTTCTTCTCCAAAACTTAACCGATTAAATATGTTTTTTCATTAAATGTTTAAAAAATGTCATAACTGTGTTTCTATGTTCTTATATTTTGATATAATTGTGTTAAAATTGGTTTCTAGAGGTTTGAACACAACGGAAAAACTTACCAATTTTTCATGTTTTTGAAGGTTAAGTAATATCTCCTTTATTAATTCAATAAAGAAAAAAAGGAAAACATAGGAACATGCTAATATATCATTAGATTGTTGATGTAAAAAATCATTGTTCTACGGGTAATATCCAGCGAGGAATCAGGGGACTACGTTTCCATACAAAATATGACCGCTCCATTTCCTCTTAAAGCTTAGACTAACTTAAACATGCATTGCGAGTCGAAATTGAAGGAATACGCGGTTGTTTGCCTACTCGCATAGAGACTGCGGGATGCGATATTAATGAGGAATGTACGAAGCCGTGTGCCTCGTTCCTAGAAATGTATGCAATTAGTAAACACCCCATGCTTTAGTCCTATCCACAAGTGAGTTCATGGCAAACATTTGCTTTGAGAATTTTATAGACTTTCGACAAAGCGACTGGATGAACGAATTGAATTTGAGTGACAAGTTGATATTTTAAGTTACTGTAGCTGTTTGAAAATGATAGTTTTGTAGATGAAGTTAAGTGAATTTTTGTCTTTGTTTGGATTGATGCTTTGTCGAGGTTGATAAAGTAATACTTAAGCAGGTTAAATTCTTTACCGTAACCGTAAAACAATACCATTGTGTGTCATTTCGACATTAGGATTAAGATAGACATTTAGTTAAAAACCGGCCAAGTGCGAGTCGGACTCGCGCACGAAGGATTCCGTGCCAAAAACAGCAAAAAAAAACAAGTTTTTTCTATGGGAGCCCCCTTAATTATTATAATTGTTTTGATTTTATTATTTGTTGTTATATTATAGCGGCAACAGAAATACATAATCTGTAAAAATTTCAACTCTCTAGCTGTCACGGTTCTGAGATACAGCCTGGTGACAGACGGACAGACAGACAGACAGCGAAGTCTCAAGTAATAGGGTCCCGTTTTTACCCTTTGGGTACGGAACCCTAAAAAGCACAAAAAAAATTGGCCATACATTGCGCACGCAACCAGTTTTGATATTTAGCTATTATAGTGCATTAAGTGCATCTACGCCGTTTGCCCAGTCCCTTCATCGATATTTAGCAATGGGGTTATTATTTTAATTTGACATATTTTTGTAATGACGTTTGTATTCGCAGCAACATTATTTTAAAAATCAAGAGGACATACAGAAGTATAACTTTCACTCCTCTTCGTCGTTTCAATGATTTCTCCCTGTAATAATTCTGATTTATTTTATAAATAGGTATGTACGTAGAAGGTACCCATAGCCCATTGCCCACAATACACTAACCCTTTCCAAGATGTACATAGTCGTAACCGTTAATATACCTATCTACCTACACAAGTTAAGTCAATTACACTGGGGAAATTCTAACAATGAATTTTTTACTCTTGAGTATTGACGTAATTAGTAATTGGGCTAAAACAAATCGTTTATCTAATTGAGAGATTATTCATGAATAGTTCTAATCGATTTTGCTACAACCGATTTTTCCTCTGGTATATGCCTATACTAGAGACCGATAGGTACTTAAAAGATGGTAAACAATCTTGACGTGTCTTTTTATTTAAACATACACTTTATAAATCAAAATCTTTACATTTTACAATTTAGGTACGAAAAAATCATTTACTTTCATAATTGAATTGTATATTGTAACGATTTTCATTTTTAGACTGTGTATTTCAATAAAAAGACATGTCAAGATTGTTTACCATCTTTTAAGTACCTATCGGTCTACAGTATAGGTTATTATTTAGTATAAAAAAGGCTTCTCCTAGATGATAGCATCTATGTCCGAAATAGACAGTGTGGTAGATACAAAAACGACATCGACACAACCGTAACGAGTCACATCGTATGTGATGAAGTGGTCATTTGGTCACTTCATCACATACGATCTAATACAATTAATCAAGTTACTGAAATGTAATAATTTTTGCCTGACTGTCTGTTTTACATTTCGACGGCTATACTTTTTTTTTTAATATTTGTTTTTGCTTTAATATTAACGAGAAAATTTGTGAGTATGTCTTTCAAGAAAAACCCGCCAGGTTTTACATTGTACTTTAATAAAAATAAATAGCAGTTTTTAAAGAATTAACGTAACTTCTTGCGCCGTAAAAGTCACAGCCAAAAGTTATAGGTTTTTTACTGTTTACTTGTTTCTCAAAAAGGAGATACTTACTTAGATCTTTAAATACTGGATTTTTAGACGATGTCGTAAATCTGGTAAAGCTTAGGTTTAGATGTTTATCATTATGAGTAACGGCTTGTCCCGGCTTCGCACGGTGACCGTTATTTTTTTAATATTTTGGTATAAATATAGACTTTATGACCGGGGATGTAGCAAAGTAACGGGGAAAGAGTTTTGAGTAACTGGTGCAGTGGATTTTAAATTTATTTTAATCAAACAAACTACAAATATTTCCTCTTTATATTATTCGTATAAAAGGAATTAGAACAAAAAAAAGTGGAGAGTATAAATGACGACGTACTTATCCCTTTAGGTGGTGACAAAGTTTGCGCGATTAGAGTGCTACGTTAAGTCCGTAATAAAATAAGTCAAGTGTCAGAGGCCGCGCTGGAGGACGACGAACTAAACCAAGTTAAAATATACTTATTTTTATAAGAGCACATCAAAAATAAGCAAACATTTCTGTGAAAATTTTCAGAGTATTTCAAAAAACAAACGACAAATTAAACTTAGTAAACACACATACATGTAGCAAGAACAATCAAGAATAGTGTAAACAGGATCATGCTATGATAAGGGATGAAAAACCTACACAATCAATCAAAATAAGTAAGAGACAAAAATAAACAAATGCATCGTAACAGTGAACATTTACTTAAAAATCTATTTCAAGTTGTAACAAAAAATCATTCGCTGAAGCCGGATACTAGTGTAATGCCACCTGCTCGCCGAGCCGATATTTACAGTGCAATGTCCATTCAAACACGAACAGGAATCTGTCAAGCATCATCTGTTGCTTATTGACATCAACAAAACATAAATGGAGAAAACGAGAGTGCACAGCATAGCAGGCGAAAACCAATTTAAAGTGAAGCACACCGTGTCTGCAAGCCAACGTCTCATAACTAAACTAATAACTTCAAAGCATAGTCATGCATGCCTCCTTAACGACTCACCTTCTGCAAGATTTGCCTACCAAAAAACCATGGAAACTACCTAAACACGAAGGATATTATACTAGACAACAATTGACGAGAACTACTTAACTTTAAATATGTTAGTTAATATTCGTATAGTCGGCAAAGACCGTAAGTTGGACAAAATAACGGTGGCTACATTTTTAAGGGTTAGCCGGACCACCGGCTCCGAGCGCAGACCTTACATTACTGTCAGTGGCTGTGAAATTACTACGCTGATAAAACACCTCGAAGCCGCCGCGGGCATGCGCGAACCCCCGCCAACTGAGCCAACTTCCACATTATTGGTGAGGTCCGAAACGGTTGATAGGGCGCCGATGCATTCGCTGTCTTTCTTCATCAATTTACAATTCGTCAATCATTAGCGAATGACATTTAGCGAACTGTCTCACTTTTTGCAAACGCCGACAGCATTATGCGAGTATGCGCTTTTATCGATTGACTAATGCACTCCTCTTTACCAACTTTTGTATTCAATATCGATAGGGTGCATCGCAATTTTGAAAATTGGCACCGAAGTTCCGCTGCAAAGGACGCTTGCGCGTAGGGCCGGTCGATAACCGCTATATTATTATTTTCTAACGGCGAAGATATACCCCGGGCACGCCGGTGCCAAAGAAGAGTCGGCTTTCGACTCACCCCGTAGAGTGGAGAATGGAATCCTAATCAAACCATCATAGGCAGCTTAACCTGGGTACGGGTCGACAATAGAACAAATTGTTTACAGGCAAATGTCAATCTAAGTTCATGTTTGTTTTGTGCTCAGTTATAAAACCGGTTCGTATTTGCTGATTCATAACCAATGTACCTATAGCACGCACCGGAGGGTGCCGGATATCTTCCGATATAGAATAAATCGCTCTGGCAATACTGGCTGCGTTCAACAGATCAACTTGTCACTGCTGTTACATTTCTCAAGCTTCAACGGAGATATAAAGTTGCTGGATATTGTCCGATTAGGAAGTAAGAATGTTTCTTCAAACTTTCAATCCACTTCTAATCGACTGTGCTTAATTTCGTTCAAGCTATGGAAAGTTGTAAAAGTTGTAGAGGTAGTCCCGGAGCCTTAATTGAGTCCGAGTTAGTGCAAACTATCGGTGATCTCATAACTCATTCATCTGGTCGAAGTTGGTTTACCAATTTCCTACAAACATCCAATTGCCTGGGGTCCAGAACTTAATTTTATCAGATCGACGACTTATAGCTAACTTGTGGACAAATTGACTTGGCAAAGTATAAGTTATGGGCGCTTCAAATTAGATTTTAGTAATTACTGCCAAGGGAAACTTGATACTTTTTTAAATTGCGGTACTTTTTACAAAAGGAACATTTCGGAAAGTTCTTAAATTTTTTTCGGGATCAAAAATTTATGAATTAAAATTTTTGGTGTCTATTCTTAAATTTCTCGATATTACTTCAACTTTTTAAAATATTTCTGCAACTTGCAGCATTTGTTAATTTACAACTAATTCCGAATAACGGCGTGAAGTAGAAAGAGTTTTAGATTAGTTGTTCCCGAAACGTTTTAAAGAAGAACATGGTTGTGTGATTTTAAAATATTGAAAGCCGATTGTAGTGTTCGTTTTGTTCCTATATTGATGGAAAATCGAAACACGATTCAAATAGATAGACAATAAATTAAGATTGTTTTTTAAGGGTTCCGTACCCAAAGGGTAAAAACGGGACCTTATTACTGAGACTTCGCTGTCTGTCTGTTCGTCTGTCACAAACGGTGACAGGTAGAGAGTTAAAATTTTCACAGATGATGTATTTCTGTTTCCGCTATAACAACAAATACTAAAATCCAAATAATGATTATTATTAAGGGGAGCTCCCATACAAAAAACGTGTTTCTTTTGCCGTTTTTGGTGCGGAATCCTTAGTGCGCGAGTCCGAATCGCACTTGGCCGGTTTTTTTTATTCTTTACAATATCTACTTTACTTTACACCTGGATCTATCTGTAGGTACAGTCGCGGACTTTAATTCATGAGCCACCATGGAATCAGTTCACAGCAAACGTCATAGTGACATCAGGGCCGTAACTAGGGCGGTGCCAGCGGTGCCCAGGCACAGGGCGCAGACCCTAAAGGGGCGCAGAAATGACCAGACCAGTATCTTCAAGGGCGCAGTTTTTAAAGGTCGCACCGGGCGCATAAAAGTCTAGTTACGGCTCTGAGTGACATCCCGTTAATTATCAAGGGAAATCGTAATGCCTCTTTGATAAGGTTCTATGGTGGCTCATGAATTAAAGTCCTTGACCGTGCTTGTAATATACCGGTCAAAGACATGGTCTATACCTAGATGCAGAGAGCAAAATCATTGAACACTCTTAATAAAAGCGACTGACACTTTGATCGTAGCAGCAATTCAGCGTCAGCACCTAACACGTATCCAAAGGCTTCAAAGGCTATTCGAAAATCCTAGCTAAAATCCAGTGCCGAGATTGGCAGTCACGCCGATTTATTGGGACATAGGGTAGGTAGAGCAGTGCTTTTAATCGAGCGCTTTGGGCAACGCTTGGTCAATGAGAGCGTGCGGTTCAAAGCGCTCAGTCGCTTGGAAACGTGATTTCGCACTATTTCGGAGCACCAATTGAACTGAATTCGCAGGCAGCAATATTAAGAGGATAGGAGTCGCACCACTTCTCCATACAAACGTAGTCCCCTGTTTTCTCCGTAAATAATGACATAAGAGCAAAATTTTTTTTTACATTTTATTTGTATCTGTTATGGCTATGCCCCTACGATTTGCTTTTATCGATATTCTGAATAAAAAAATAATAATTTAGAATATCGATAAAAGCAAATCGTAGGGGCATAGATAGCCACAACAGATACAAATTTATTAAAAAAAAATTGTTTGCTCTTATGTCATTATTCACGGAGAAAACAGGGAACTACGTTTGTATGGAGAAGTGGCGCGACTCCTATCCTCTGAAGTGTTAAGTTACAGTTCGATTCAATCGGACCATTCGCACTGAGACTGAAACAGCTACTTCACTCGAAATGGCAATCTCAATTCAAAATGAAAAACCACTGATTTGAAAGTATCTCAAGTGTCGACTTTGCGAGCAAAACACGAGTCTCGTTTGTGTGAATAGGCATGTGTACGTCTAGTGTGTTCATTTCGATGGTGCAGTCGTTAACGAATTCGTTTGCGATTTATGGCAAAATTGTATGGAAACCGAGACAGCGCCGCCAGCGGAACGTTTGCACAACTGCCACGATCGACGAGTCTCCATACATTCCGCGACAACTCGCAAACGAATTCGTTAACGACTGCACCATCGAAATGAACACACTAGACGTACTGATGCGTATAAAGCAGATAAAAGTGACTATAGTGTTTGGATCGTAATGACGACACTTCGGGTAGTTACTGCATTCGCAGCGTTAGCGAAATGTTAAGTTACAGTTCGATTCAACTGGATTATAATATTTACAATATTCGCACTGCTTGATCGAATTAGAGCTACTAAACGTCAATCTCAGTTCAAAATGAAACCGTAGATTTGTCAGGTCCTATTTTTGAGAGGTCGCCGGAAAACGCTGGATGCAGGTCGCTTCCACAGCTATAGGTATTTATAGAAGTCTAAAGGGGAGGCTTATGTTCAGCAATGGACGTCTTATGGATAAAATGATGATGATATGACTTTTGAGAGGTGACACGTTTCGAGCTACTGCTCATATATCTAACTTGGCAGGGTTTTAGCCTCTGCGCGGACGACAGGCTATCCGCGACGGACTTTTTAGTCTGAAAATAGAACCTATGGAATTATATGGAGTAACGCACACGACGCGCAAAAAGTCCGGCGCACAATGCATTCAATGCACGCAGACTTTTTGTGCGCCGCAGACAAGATCACTGTTGTCTCCGTTATTATATTATGTACAAACGTAATGAAAAGTGTATGTGTGTCTGATTGGTTTTAAGTTGCAAATTGAGGCCATACATACACTTTTCATTACGTTTATACATAATAACGGAGACAACAGTGATATTTAAGATAATGGCGACTCCATGCATTCTAGAACCACGGCGAGCATCCAAAAGTCCTAAGCCTAGTTATTATGTTCCGGCGCGGAAGGTATAACTGTCACCTTGTTGTCTAACGCGACTAACTAAACTCGTAGACGAGCTCGACGTGGAGCTGTCAAATTTTCCATACAATATGACAGCTTATTTTGACACCTCGACGTCGAGCTCGTCAACGAGGTTAGTTTGTTAAGTAATTTAGAGAATAACACCAAAATCGTTCTGGGTTGGCAACGCATATAGTATCTGTCTCGCGTGCCTGCCTCATGGTATGAAAAAGCAGCTTAAGGCTGGGTTCACAGCTGTCCGGGAGACCCGTACGGGTTGTTGCTTCGGGCCGTTCGGGCGCACGGAGCGGGAGCACAAATGAGGACTAGAGCATCGTTTCACAGCGACCCGTATTGGTGCGCACTGGACCCGCTCTGCGTCGCTGTGAAACGATGCTCTAGTTCCTCATTTGCGCTCCCGCTTCGGGCGTCCGTAGCAACAGCCCGTACGGGCCTTCTGGACAGCTGTGAACCCAGCGTTATACATCCACCAATGTTTTTAAAAATGGAAGTCAAATTTCAACCCCATTTCTATACTTTCTCAAAGCATTATTATAAGTAGCTATTATAACTTTTCATCACACATCACAATGAACACGTAACACCCTGAAATAACCGCGCGACCTGTGTGGTGTCGAGATAGAATAACATCTCTCCATTTCTTACGTGGGTGTCGTAAGAGGCGACTACGAAATAGGTTAAGGTAAATTTCAGGCGATAGGCTAGCAACCTGTCACTATTATACCCGTTCCATCGGTTCTCAAACCTAAAATTAAGCTAGAAGTGGCTATGAACCGTGAAGTAGTCTAAAGTTTTGTCTATGTGACGTTTTTTGTGCTCTCCCTACCCCATTTGGAATCACAGTCGTGATTCGTCGTAAAGGCGATAAAAAGGCTGGCTTATAACTTATAACGCTTCAAATTTACTTTTTATTGTTTGAAAATGGATCCACCCCAATTACATTGCGACTTTAGTTTACATTGCAGTATCGAACGATACATGCACCACCCTTGGCCAATCGCGTAACATGCCCCCTTCCATTACCTTTATTAACTCTATTCATACAAATACAAGCCAGGTCGTAGTTACAATTTCCAATAGTCAAATGGGAAGCTCAAAGACTTGTCCGTCATGCAGCTTCTAAACTATGGTTCTATTTTGATGTAAGACGCTGCAACTTGTTGGCCTTTTGTTCACGATCTCTTTATCGGTCTAAGTGCAGCGGAAACTGATAGATACCAGGGTATCATACAAGTTTAAGAGCTCTGGTTAGTCTCCTGGAAACGAAAGTTAGTAGTGAAAAGTGCAAGGATTCTACTTCGCACTAATCACATTAATACTATAAAGGTGAAAGTTTGTGAGTAGATGCAGGTAGCTTTAATTCAGGTCTTTTGTTCACATACACTTTTTTAAATCAAAATTTCAGCCTCACCAATATCTGTAGTAATAACGTCTACGTAGCTTGTTATAATTTTGTAATTGCTATAATTTTCACAAAGTGCAAAGCAAGTTGTCAAAGACATGCGACGTATTCGTAAGTTACTATGAACATATTATTTTTAGTGACTTTTTGGTGCCCGTGTGGTGTTGGGTTCGGAATAACACCTATTTATTTCTTCCATGGGTATCGTAAGAGGCGACACAGGAAATGGGTTGAGGTACGCTTAAGGCGACAGGCTAGCAACCTATCACTATTATCCAATGTGCATATGTGCATATTGGTTACTACTTTTCAATTCGCGGACACCCGAATTTCGTTACGAGTTAGTTACGAGGATAAATCGTAACGCGCAACGAAATCAATGGAAATACTGTTCCATCAATTTTCATGAAATAAACTACTACAGCCGTTGGCACAACCGTGCATATTTTAGGGTTTCATGCACGAATATTGCTGCCCACATAATTTTAAGTAGATAGGTAATGGCAAGTCTCTAGGCATTCGTTCCGTGCGTAAGCGGAGCTCCGCACAAGTTACTAACAACGATTCAGTCTTGAGGTGACCAAGTCGACGAAATTAGTTTAATTTACAAACATGTATCACTTCCGTGGGTATCGTAAGAGGCGGCTAAGGATAGGTTTAGGTATACTTCAGGCGACAGGCTAGCAACCTGTCACTATTATACCTCTGTCATCTGTTTACTAAAGCTAAAACTAATCTGAAAGTGGCCACGGAACGTGAAACGGTCATGGTTCATGTATGTATGTGTATGTAGTGTACCGTATGCTCTGTCTGCCTCATTTGAGAGTGCCGGCGAGGTATACAAACATATTAGAATCACGCCTGTATTCCCAAATGGGAAAGACGGAGCGCACAAAACGCTTAATAGAAAAAACCATGATCATTTCACTTTTCCCAGCCACTTCCAGCATACTTTTCAGGTTTTAAGTTAGGACGTACGTAAAATACTTTTATCTATTTCCTTAGTTGCCCCTTACAACACGGAACAATTGGTGAGATGTTATTCTAAACACAAACACAGCGTGGTTAGTGGTTACGGTTCCCAAAAACAAAGTAACAAAATAAAGGGGTATAAACCCGGCATGTTTGCACGGAGCTCCACGTTAAATCTGACTCCATTGTTTTTGATTGCATGGCGATGGCAGTGTTTTGTGATCGGGAATTTTAATTGCACAAAAGAATTGCAAAGTGTTTTCTGTTTCGATTCGCCACTGCTTGATTTTTAGTTGCAAATTGAGGCTCTATTCATACCATATCAGTTTTCGTTGCGTTTGTACCTAATAACGGAGACAACAGTTATTTAATTTGGGTTTTTACATACATACATACAATCACGCCTGTGTTCCCAAATGGGATAGGTAGAGCAAACGAAACGAGACCAACAAAACCATGACTATTTCACATTTTGCAGCTACTTCTTCCTTAATTTTACGTTTAAAAACTGATGGAATAGGTATAATAGAGACAAGTTGCTACTCTAAATATTTTTTCAAATAACAAAGGAGCTTCTGCGCGCCAAAATTTTTCGCTAAAGTCGTTTGTATCGCAACTTCTAAATATGGGTCTAACCAATAAACATATTCCCCGTCATTCTAAAGGAATACTACGCATTCTGGCAAAGTAATATGACAGCGCAACATCAAATATTGAATCCAATAAAATTTTATTACTCAGCCACGGGCGCATCGCTGTTTCAACTTCAAAGATTAACTAAAAGCCTTATACGGCCATTGGAAATATAAACGACGTCTGAACAAGTTATCACTCTCTATAAGTTATCTGAGTTAACCGCATTAACGCACTAAAGTGGCAATGAACCGGCCATGTAACCCGGAGAACTGATAGAGAAGTGAGACCTTTCTTCTCCATAATTTCGCCAAGTTTCCTTCAACTGTTTCACAAACGAAGAAAAAGAAACAAAATGAGTTTCCGTTGTAACAAATTCGATATTAGTAATTATGACACCGATTTAATAATTCCTATTCACGAACGAAGCACTTGAGCGTTTTATAGCGAACACGATTTATTAATTTGATTTTTAATTAAATTCTGCATTTTCTTTTTTGCCGGGTGAATGCAAAACCGGCCCCCTAACAGCCCCTCTTGCGATAATAAGGAAGCATCTGCTTTTGACATGCAGTTTACCGTCTACAGGGTGAGTTCTAGAAGTGGTGAAAAAAACGTACTTTCCACATAAAGCCGCAATTGGTAGACTAAAAAAACTATTTATTCCGTCAGATAGATAACCAAAAAATATTGTACACGTATTTTTTTCTTTTATTTGACAAACACGAAATGACGAGGATACAGTGCTCTGAAATTTCGAGTGACGTCACTGCCTAGTACAATTTTTGCTCACGTCACAAGCCCCCACTCCGGAAGTTTGATGAATACCTTTGTCGATGTTTAGTTATTTGATACACCCCTAAAAACACCTTTCTAATATGTTTCTATAATCTAAGTAACGGACTAATTAGAAGTATGTATTTTTAACCCAGTAGGTACACATACCGATAGCACTGAATCGTCTGACTTTACGCGGGTTTATTTCAGAAATCAAATTGATGACACAAAAGTGGTCCTTACTTATGCTAGAGACCTTTAGGTACTTAAAAGATGGTAAACAATCTTGACATGTCTTTTTATTGAAATACACAGTCTAAAAATG
>BHDV01039119.1:551763-573416 GCA_005406045.1 Adoxophyes honmai | reverse complement strand
TTTTGGCCTTTCGCTAGGAACTTCTCGGCTACACACCGTAATGAGAAAACCTGATCCGTGCATCCCATTCCCTTTCTAAAACCAGTTTGCACATCCCAAATACTGCTCTCAGTAGCATTTATCACTCTTTCAATCAAAATTCTCGCATACAACTTGCCTACTATGCTTAAAAGACTGATACCGCGATAATTTTTGCATTCCTGCTGTGAGCCCTTCCCTTTTCTTTAGTACATAGGCTAGGAAAATTAGATTTATCAAGAATTTCATTAAAATGTTTTTTTATTAATATAGGCTCTTCTGGAATGAGGGTATTAACCAGAAACTACTTATGGGCTATTATGGAATGCTGAAGTGCTAAAAATTTCAACGAAAAATTTACATTTATGGAGTTAGTGGTTCTAAGTCATTATTCCGAACATGACCAAAACACCACTGAAATGAACCAGAAATTGTTGATTGTACGACACGAACTTAAGCATAATACATACATACAATCACGCCTGTATTCCCAAACGGGGTAGGCAGAGCACACTAAATGCTACATAGTACATACAAACTTAAGCAGAAACCCGGGACAACGACATCGCATAAGGTGTTGCGACATGAAGCAGCCGTTATAAGAGAGGTAATTCTGCCAAACGGTCAACTCTCCGAAGAAGTGGCAGAAGCCCGTAATAAATATATTCGGACATACAGACTGGATTATTCCTGAAAATTTTAAACAGTAGAATGCAACCAAGATGTGCTAAACAGGTTGCTTTTGACGTCAGACCCTCTTCTGACAGGGATGAGGAAGAGCAAATTTAAAAAGAAGAAACCCTTTCGACTGAAGTCTTAAATTCATAATGAAAAATATACGGATAACTCACGTTTGAAATCGTGTTTAGCTGGACATGTTTCGGGCTAATTCGTAACCATTCATGTAGGAGCCGCGGCGGCTGCTGCTACCAAGCGCGCACTGCGCGCCTCCGCTCTATTCGCGCGACTACTCGTGCTCCATGGTAGCTGCTAACATGGAGCACGAGCAATCGCGCGAATAGAGGGGCTAGACGGGCTAGACGAATTAGCCCGAAACATGTCGAGCTAAACTTGATTTAAAACGTGAGTTATCCGTAAATTTTTATTATGATTGATTTTCATGGTAGTTTAATGTTCAATGTCTTAAATTTATTTGATGTAAACGACATTTTTGTTATCTAAATATAGAAAATGATGACGATAACATGGAAAATTACGAATAAATACCATTTGTAATTATAATTTTTTTTTTTTTTCACTGAAATACACTAACTTACGTTAAAAACCATTAAACAAGTAATATAAAATTATAAAAGAACAAAAAATATTTTTGCGCGACTTTTAGGGTCAAATACTTCTCTGTGCGACGGTTGCCACAACTAACGCGATTTTGGTTTGTTTGGATAAAGTCGGAGGTATTGTCGACTTGAGGTAGCACGAAAAGCACTGAACCGTATTTGACAGGTGCGATGGTGTTTGGAGCAAACCAAGTTTGTGGTTCGGTCCAAACCAAATTTGGTCGTCTGGCGAGTCCAGCAAACCGTTTCGAGCCAACCAGGTTCGTGGTTCGGACCAAACCAGATTTGGTCGTCTGTTAGGGCTTTAATAAGTAATATAGTCTGGCTAATGAAAGTTGAGACTGAGATTATTTAAAAACTTTTTATATGGCAACAAGTCAATTGTCTCAAACGCCACTTTACTGTCATGTCACTCGTATGTTATGCCTTCCATTCATGATAGCTCCGGGATGTGGTCCAGTCCTACAACCAAACGGAGCGACGCCAGGACAACTAGATTTGCCCATTGACTGGTGTCACTCCGCTTCGGCTCTTCAGTTCTCAACAGTGTTGCCAACGCAATAATAAAATTATGCCTAAATTATGTTAATTGTCGTAAAATAATGCTAGAAAATATGCAAACACTTTTTAATGTCAAATTAAACAGAACGTCATTTAATTTTATAATACTTAATGCAATAAATTTATGAGAGGAGTCAAAGAATGCGATTCGTGTAGGAAGACACCAAGGGCGTTTTTTGACTTACTTATACAACAATGCAAACATAATTTTTTTACGACTAGATATGAAATAAAATATAAAGTTAAACAAAGGCAAGAAAAAGAGTGCCTAATAAAAAGGGAAACATGAAAATGAGAAAATGTGTCTATGCTAAACTTTGTTTTTATTGCCGTTTCTAATTAAACGTCATTTAAAGTAAGTTCATGGTTAAATATTCACGTAATGATTATATGGCAAAAAATATGCTAGATGCAAAAAAAGAAAAGAAAAAAGCCAAAATTAGGGTAATTTGCTAAATTGGCAACACTGACGAACGAACTTACGGCTTGGAGTGATGATCCCGCATTCACGGTGACTTTGGCGCGACGCGCCGAAAATATCGTCAGCGGACGTGGGTTCGAACTCTGGAGCGACGATTCGCCATTGACGATCAAATAGGACCAGGTTAAAGGACTCGCCCACATCCCGGAGCTATCGTGAATGGGGGGCATTAGTATGCTATGGTAATTTTGATACTGTGTTTACAATATATCTAAGAATGTGACCGTTTCCAAAATACCTATGGATTGTTACGGGTTTTCTTTTAGCGGCTAATACGGGGCGTGTAGAAGGCGTGGAAGAGGTATAAAATTCCGTTCAAAACCACAAAGACCTGGAGAAAGAGTCGTGTTTACGAAACCAAAATCAGTAGCTACCTTGAGGAATTGTCGTCTCTTACCGGTAATTATTTCCATAAAAAACCTGTAATTTAGCTAGCATATTTACTGTGATTATTACACAAAGTTACACAAAAACTGCACATTTAATTACATAGAAAATATTTGACACATCCAAATCGGTGATATATTTTATGATATTTTACTTAACACTAATAAAATGTTTTGCCATGAAAAGCCGAGCCATGCCGGCAGTGGTCACTTGCTTGCAAATTACATTTTTTGTACAAGTATCATTATCTTTTTTTCGCATTATACACCTGGTGTTGCAACACATTGATTTTTTAAATTTCCCGCCATTTTCTAGTCTCAACTTTCATTAGCCAGACTAACAAAAAAAATTGAAGGAGAATGTGTAATAGCCCTAACAGACGACCAAATCTGGTTTGGTCCGAACCACGAACTTGGTTGGCTCCAAACCAAATTTGGTCAAACATATGACGTCAAATGTTCGGCCAACCGCTGAACAGACGACCAAATTTGGTTTGGAGCCAACCAAGTTCGTGGTTCGGACCAAACCAAATTTGGTCGTTAATTGGCAATATTTCTAGGTATTATTTGCGCCAAACAACTCAACATAGAAGCCGATCTGACCGACCTTCGTCTTCAGCAGTACCAGGACTGGCAAACAGTGCCTTTGGTCACTATCCCCAAAAAATGGAAAAGCAATTGCGTTGTGCGATTTGTCATGCTAGAGTGCGGTGGCAGTGTAAAATTTGCTTGAAAAACCTTGTGTATAGAAAGATAATGTTTTAAAATTTTATCATCGCTAAGTGGCCGCTGTACTCATGCGAGTACACCCCTCTAAAACTTATTATTATAACGAAACATGTCTTTTTTTTCTCTTTTATATTTAAATGTATGAATAATAGTTAGAAAATAAACATTTAGAGTTAAAATTACCATCAGTTTTATTTTGGCGCTTAATGGGTTAATGTCACAGTGACAAAAGTCCCCAATGCATGCCAAGCCTTACGCGTCCCACGCAGTAGGAGGTAACGTGTGGGGGTCTACGGGCGACATCTTGTTTTTCCTGCAGTTGGCACTACTGTTCGCTCTTCGCGAAATGAACGCAGTGAGACTGAGACGCTCAGATTTACATTTGTCTTTAAAAAATAGCGTGGAAACAATAAAATCGTCGCTCAGTTGCAAGTTTCGCAGTGTACCTTTTCATAAAATTGAAACTCAGGACAATTTAGTGTTCAAAAGTGCTTGCGTTAGGTGTCGAACAAAGAAAATTGTAGTGCGTCGAAAGTCGAGTAACTGAAACATGGTGCCGCTAGGACCCGGGCCGGGGCACCCAGCTGCACATCAAGCTCACGGCGGGCCTTCCGCTAATCTTTCCGGTTCAAATTCGCTTTCGCAGAGCGCTCCACAATCTAACAAGTCGTCGGTAGCGGTAAGTACATAGCTTTTCTTTGAAAATTACACGCCTTTGCGTCAGTTGCCGCTTGCACATGTTTATGTAACTCAATTTTTGTGTCCGAGCACGTGCGATTTGGCGCTCATTTATGCCATCGGTTTTCAGAAGCCGAACTACACCCTCAAATTCACTCTCGCTGGCCATACGAAGGCGGTGTCGTCCGTTAAATTCAGTCCAAACGGCGAATGGCTCGCTAGTTCTTGTGAGTATTATGCATATTTATTAATGTAACGTTCGTTAGCGATGACATTTGTGACCAAAATTAATACCCTCTAAAGGTAAAGGCTGGCTAATTTTGTTAATCTAAGTGAGTTATTCCATGGATTATGCTTGTTACGTAGTGCATTATATGTATTATAGATATAACGCAGGTCACAGGCAAGCTTACCTGGTTGCTAGGCGCTTTTGTAGATAAATCTTTTTTGGTACTTTTATCTGCTTGATGTCCTAATTCCAGTGTGTGACATTTTGTGTCAGTTTGTAATTAATTACAATAAATTTCGTGTTCAGTACCTACTGTGCCCAATTTTTTTCTCTAAATTTCGTTTGATGGTTAACAGTTCTTCATTATGTATTTTAAATATTTACTGATTTACATTGTATGTTGAACAATATTTAGTAACATGGCATTGAAAAGTGGTTACTGTTAAAGAAACTGACCTTGTTTTGTCAAGTTAAATCTCTTATTACCATAAGTTGAATCAGATTTGAATCCATCAGTGGTCTCATAAATAGCTGAATAAAGTACATTTTGTATAACAACTATGTTGCATTTTGATACAATGTATACTGGATTCAGTTTACCTTCATAGGTACTTTATTTAAATAAATAAATGTAATATAGTAACTTTACAGTTTTAATTCCATTAACACAAAATAGATACATTAGATAATATTGTAAGAAAGTTTGCTTGGTTGCAGCCAACAAACTAATTGTGGGTATTTTTAAATTTGTTATTATTTATAGCCCAGAATGGAGGCTTGAATAATATTCATTAGGTTGTTTAGTGCCACATTTGAAATTAAAGCTACCTACTGTTTTAAATAGCTTTCTGGCAGATCTTTGTCTATTTTGTCACCAGAATTTAAAAATATAGGAGCAGCAGTTGGCCGTGATAAAATGGGTTGATAACATATTCCTCCTGTTCATATGTAAATTCATTCCGATTCAAATGTGTTATTCCAAGGTGAGATAGGGGTAAACTGCTAAATAAGCAATGAGATGTGGTGTGTGTGATCTTGGCAAGCTTGCTTTGAGTATCTGTATTTGACAATCCAATATTTTTTAATTCGAGAACAGTAATAGTGCAAGGTCAGTTCCTTACTCTGGCTTTTATTACACCCACTGCTGGCCGTTTAGTTAGTTGGCACTCACCTCACATTTTTACCTAACACTACACAATTTCCCTTTACAAAAAAAAAAAACACAAGATTGATAATTTCTTTAACTAATTTTCATTAGTTAGGTACCCAGTTCTTTGCTTATGCCATATACTTATTTGTACCTCCTACCAGACTCATGGAAGCTTAGGCTATTCCTTTCAGAACAGGATGACACACATAAGAAGGTAAATAAAATCATGATTGAGTACCGCATACATACATATAAATAGGATGATACAGTTTATTTAAATAGGATGATACAGTTTAATTAACAGTTTTTTTTAAGAAAGTGGCACCATTTCTTTATTATTATTTATTATCAGCATGCTCTAATAGTTCTCAAGTCCAAATAATCTGATTGTTATTTGGGATTTATTGACCCTTACCAACACAGTGTTTATGATCAGCTCTAGAGGAAATTCAGAAAGGCCATGTTACCAATGTGTCCTTGGCCTGTAAACTTAATATTACCCTTTTGTAATGTATGAAATACAATTAATCTGCCTATTTGTATATTGCTTGGGTTTAGTTTTATGCCACCGGGCATAGTTTCATTAATATATTATGTTTCCTTATATTACTTTATCATGAAAGTGAAACCTATGGTTTATCGTAGACTGGTACCATGCTGCCACTCACAATCTAAGATATGCCCATTTTTTTCCATACATCATACAATGTATTTCATATTGTATAACTTTGCATAACAATGGGATTGTCAGCAGCTCACCCTGAACATAATGGAAAGATAAAAATCTACAGTATATTTTTAACCCTGTTAAGTTACTTCAACGTGTCACTAAAGATGTTAAGGAATAAATGTTATTTTTAGTGCATGAATTAGTATGATCAAAAAGTTGCACCTGTGTTAAGACATTGTAATTACTATTATCTATGCACAGACTTATATCCAAATAGATACCACGAGTTCCTGCATTTGTATGGAAACAGAGTACCACTTTTTATCTACCTACTGTAAAGTCAAATGAGTGCTTTGGTGATGGGAACTGATGGTCCGAATTAAACTGATTTAAAGGTACATACACATACACATACATATTCTCACGCCTGTATTCCCAAGAGGGGTAGGCAGAGCACATGAATTCAAAAATCCAGTGCCACGTTTAGCAATTTCAGAGCAACCAGATGGTCAAACGTGATATTGCAGTGACAGGTTGCTAGCCCATCGCCCGCAATACACTAACCCTTTCCCAGAGTCGACTCTTACGACACCCACGGGAAGAAAGGGGGAGGTGCTATTCTAACCCGGCACCACATGGGAAATAAATGATTTAAAGGTGTCGCCTCTTTATTCAAGTTGTCCTGTCTCTAGGCAGTTAAACCTAACCTAAGTGGTACAAAACTATATGAAATCGCGTGAAAGGAAGAGCATTGCTCTCCCTTTTGGCTCCCTTTTGGCATGCAAAGTACATACACTTGAGTCATCTATCTTCATATAAGTCTGTGGTCAAATGGTTAATTTTCATGTCACAATGGAAAATTTTGGCAGTTATTTTTAGCTCTCTTAACACATTTTAAAGCAGGTGCAGGTTTTTCTTCCTCCCACATCTTCAGTTCAATGCGTATCTACAGGGTGGAATGTTTCAATGGGCCCTGGAGGGGAACTACTCTAAATCTTTTAGTTAGCTCATTTTGCTGAAAGGAAACGTTCCTTTATTTTTAAAAAGAAACCAAACTGCATTTAAGGATTTTTAATATTTTGCTTGTCTCAACCGGGAATCGAACCAGCTAAAAATAAAAAAAAAAAAAATTGGCTTGTTTATTATACCAATCGGTAGGGCTATTGTTTAGGATAAAATTTGTCTAAGAAACATATATCTTTTGTACGAAAAGTCCATAAAATTGAATATTTAACAATGACTAGTACTGGTCTCTTATAACAAAAATCTGTCTTACACTAGACTAGACTTTCGTTCGGACGAAATGTTTAATAATGGAACGTAATTCTTTTGCGACGCGGGGCAACAAATTTGAAATTGGAACGATAACATTAAAAAAAAGAAGTATTCATTCGAATTTCAATTTTTGTTTGTTATGCTTTCATTCCGTAATTCTGTAACAATGGCGTACCAAGTACATTTTGATTTATTAGAAGCTTACTGTTTAAACAACAAGAATTGCAATTTAGCTCTACAGTGGTACAGTGAGAAGTATCCAGACAGACAAACACCATCTAGAAAAATGATGTCGCGAATGGTAAAAAATTTAGTGAACGTTGGAAGTTTTAAAAAACGTTTAGAATGCCCGCAGCAGCAAAATCTATTAGACTTTTCCGATTTTGATTTAAGTGTTCTGACATACTTTGAGTGTTACCCGAAAGCTTCTAGCAGGGAAGTTGCGCAAGAGGTAGGCACCAGCCACACTCGTGTACTTAGCGTTTTGAAAAAGTACAAATACAAATGTTTTCGTGACGGGCGATTGGTGCAGAAACTACATGCGGGAGATAGACAAAGGAGATTAGAGTTCTGTCAGAATATTCAAACACAAATAGCCCGCAACCCAAACTTTTTAGACAACATTTTATGGTCTGATGAAACAAATTTTAGTAATAATGGAATGTGTAACAGACGTAATAATCATTATTGGTCCCGTCAGAATCCATTCCGTGTTCGCGAAACGAACAATCAAGTTAGATTTTCCTTCAATGTTTGGTGCGGAATCATGAGCAATATGGTCGTTTTGGTTCACATTTATGAAGGACATCTAAATACGACAAAGTACATTGAAATATTAGACCTATTAAATAATGAATTAAACCTGCTACCGGAAGAGGAAAGGCACAATATCGTATTTCAACAAGATGGTGCACCTGCTCACAATAGCAGAATTTCCAGAGCATACCTTATCGAACATTTTAATGTCTGGATTGGTACAAACGGGACGATTAAGTGGCCAGCGAGGAGTCCAGATCTGACCCCTCTGGACTACTTTTTATGGGGTCATGTAAAAAATGAAGTTTACAAAACATGCTATAATACCGTGCAAGAATTAAGGGTTGCCGTAGAAAATGTTATTAGGAGCATACACCACAACACTTTCCAGAGGGCTACACGAAATGAATTTTAGCGTACTTAGATTAAATTTGTGTATCCAGAACGAGGGCGGCCATTTCGAGCAATTTATCAGTTAAGTTATTAAGATTGTTTTCCCTTTTTATTTATTTTTATGTTCTTCTTATTGATAATAAAATAAAATAAAATGTCGCTGTAACGCGGCCGAAACGTCGAGAAGGTAAATAAATAAAATCGCGATTAAGTCCCGCGTACATATAATTATGAGTGAGAATCGCGAAAGTTTAAAACATTACAAAATATAATTTATTTTTTAAGTTTTAATTCGTAACATAACATACTATCACGCCTTTGTTTCCAAATGCGGTAAGCAGAGCACACGAAACTTGACATACACAAAATCATGATTATGACTATTTCACGCTTTGTAGCCACTTCTAGCATAATTTTAGGTTTGAAAACAGGTAGAAGAGGTAGTATAATTGTCACAGGTTGCTAGCCTGTCGCCTAAAGCGTACCTAAAGTACGCGTACGTTAGTTACCTCTCACGACATTCACGGAAGAAATGGAGAAGTGTTATTTTATCTCGACACCACACAGGAATTCACTTCTTTATTTTAATGACCATTTAAATGTTTTTTTAGACACATTTTTTGGTGCGTTAGACAATAGCGCTGCAGTAGGTACTAGGCATTGTTAATAAAAACATGTAATAAATAATCAATTTCATGAATATCTCGTACTTATCTAAGTGTAAGACCAAATGTTTCTTAGACAAATTTTACCCTAAACAATAGTCCTACTGATTCGTATAATAAAAAAGCGAAGTTTTTTTTTAAATTTTTAGTTGGTTCGATTCCCGGTTGAGACAAGCAAAATTTTAAAAATCTTTTAATGCAGTTTTGATTCTTTCTAAAAATAAAGGAATGTTTCCTTTCAGTAAAATGAGCTAACTAAAGGATTTCGAGTAGTTGCCCTCCAGGGCCCATTGAAACTTTCCACCCTGTATAGTAGCTCATAAACCATGGAGCCACTATATGTAGGTAGTAGTTACAAATCATTATAGTTTTAAATGAATATTGATGTTCAAAAATTTGAGACTATGACCTCTGTAACTGAAAATCTACTTTGACATTACACATCAAAAGTCATCCTATATCACAGTTTTTTGTAATTAGTGATAGGTGATAGTGATAGCCAAATAACTAAGTATCTCAATATGGTTATATTTATTGCTACCAGTTTTTGGAATAAGCAAGATGACTTGAAAAACTGTAGTCTGTCAGATGCTTTAAAGTTATGAATGACATCAGTATTGAGTACAGTTTTTCCATAGGAGTGATGTCACAAGCACCCATACCAAATTTTTTATAATCTAGGTATAACTTAGTTGATGATACATTATTTGATTACCAAAAAAAATATGTGTCACATGTTTTTCTATAATGTCAATTCCAGTCATCTCTATTACATAGTAACATTTTTATGGATAATATTTGTAGGTTTTCGGAGATGCAGTGCTATTTTATTCAATTCAAAGTAAGTTAGACTTGTCCATAGAAAATACAGAAACACATTAGTAAAGCCTCATCGGCAGGTTTCATTATAAAACAAATATTTAAGAGGGTTCATGCAATTTTGCTAAGTTAGCAGTAAAATAACTGTTGTTTGCCCCTTTATAGGTAAATAGCTGATAAATAGGTTTAATAGGTACATGTTTGATATTGTGTGCTATTATTTGCACACAAGTTACACAGAAAGTGGCACCATTTCTTTATTATTATTTATTATCAGCATGCTCTAATAGTCCTAGATACAGCAGGGTCTTTATCACAAGTCATTTTTATTTAAATGGGACAGTTAACTTCTTTAATGTTATTATTTTGTCCCCTAGGTCATGAGATGATTGTGATAGAGTTGTGTAGAAGTGTTGTAGGCCCTTTTAGATGCTTGGGAGATACACCTTGAATATATATTTTTTTTACTTTCTGTGGACTGTTTCCCAGACAATCTCAATTTTGTTGGGTTGCTCAATTAACTTCATTGTGGCAACCAAGGACATTAAATAGAAAATAGTGAATTTTTTAACATATAGTAACATTAAAATCTTATCCATATTTTGTTAATTATATTGATTATAATGATTTCTTGACATAATTAGAACTAATTACGTATTTAATTATAAGAGTTATGTTATTCAATATTTTGTAATTCATGGTTTAATTTATGTGTATAGAACTAAACCTCCAAACGCTCATATAGTGGAAGCGGGGCGGCACGGCGCGGTGGCTTGGTGGTACGAACGAAGCGCTTATTTCCCGCACAAAGCGATGTGCGTGCTCTCTTATTCTTTTGAATATTACAACCGAGACCGTGACGCTACCTCGCCGCGCCGCCCCTTTTCCGCTGACACTGCGTTTGGAGCTTTAAGTAACTTAAATTAACATGGCCGATATTATTTGTAGAAAGCAGTAATCAACACATTCAGAACCATGGACCCGGCTCCCGGGTTCTTCAAAACATTCGCGAGATACCGAGAACCCGGGAGCCGGGTTCATTTTGTACTAGCTATAGACTACTCGGTTCCGCGCAGATGTTTTTGTTTTGATTTTAGGCTTGGTTGTGAATGTGTTAATTATCCTGTATTTAAATGTTATATTATGAGTTTCACCTATGTTCCAGCTGCTGACAAATTAATCAAAGTCTGGGGCGCCTACGATGGCAAATTTGAAAAGACCATCTCTGGACACAAAATGGGCATCAGTGATGTGGCATGGTCCTCTGATAGCAGACTCATAGTCAGTGCCAGCGATGACAAAACACTCAAGGTAAGTGTTTTACATTTTTTTTTTGACCTTTTTAGCAAAAGTGTCCTGGGGGGGACAAAGTGACGCAGCCCACAGGCGGCGGTGATGCTCGCCACACGCCACGCCGAAACCGTTCCCGTAGGGGCGAAACGCGGACGGTAGAGTGTCGTTTTGCGACATGGAATGTGTGTGGAGGAATGAATAGCAAGTTAGATAAGGTATGTGAAGTGATGGCGGTGAAAGGCATTGATATGTTATGTGTGACAGAGACGAAGCGAAAGGGGCAGGATATGTCTTCCCACGGGCCGTTCTCCGCTTTCTGGTCTGGAGTTTCAGACGCAGAACACGGCAGCAAAGGGGTTGGGATGATCCTGTCGGAAAGACTGATGAGTTGTGTAACAGGGTATGAATGCATTGATTCCCGTATACTCTGGGTTAGGCTGAAGGTAGGGCTGACATCCTTATTTGTTTTGGGTGTCTACGCACCAGATATGTCAAAACCCCAGGCCGAAAGAGAAGAGTTTTGGGAATCTCTACGTGAGGTACTCCTGCAGAGAAAGAATAATGAAAGAGTTATAGTGTTAGGTGATTTTAATGCTTGGGTAGGAGTAAAGCGAGAGGGTTTTGAGCGAGTGTTAGGGTCATTTCGTGATGAGAGAGTGAATGAGAATGGTAAAAGCCTTCTGAGCATATGTCTGGAGATGGGCCTGACTGTCACGAACACAATGTTCGCTCACAGACAGATTCATCTTTATACGTGGCAAAGACAGAATGATAGAAGTATGATAGATTTTATTTTAATGGATGAAAGGTTGAAATGTCAGGTAGTAGACACAAGAGTATATCGAGGCGCCGATGTTTCGACGGACCATTTTCTGGTAATGTGTCGGTTAAATGGTCTGTTTAAGCGTTGGAGGCATCATACTAAGGTGTCTACTACCGGGCTTGAGAGAATAAAAGTGGAACGATTGTGCACGGATGAGACGAAAAACAGGTATAAAGAGAATTTGAGAATGGAACTAGAAGTGAATTGGGATGTAACAAAAGAAGAGGATGTGAATTATGTATGGAAGGTATTAAAAGAATGCACAGTGAAGTCAGCGAGAGAGATTTGTGGGGTGTCTAAAAGGAGAAACGGAAAGGACGCGAAGGTTGATTGGTGGGATGATGAGGCCAGGGATGTTGTGTCAGAAAAGAAGAAAGCGTGGGAAGATCTGTTAGCAATAAAAGCTGATAATAGAATGCTACAGGTTCCAAATGAAGATGTAGTGAGAGCGAAAGAGAAATATAAGGATGCCAAGGAGAGGGTGAAAGAATGTGTGCGTAGGAAGAAAGAGGAGATGAAGAGTAGGACTGGCTGTATCGCCTCTTTAACCTTTGTTGGCAACAGGGCAAGGTTCCAGGCGACTGGACCAAAGCAGTTATTGTGCCACTTTTTAAAGGGAAGGGCTCACAGCAGGAATGCAAAAATTATCGCGGTATCAGTCTTTTAAGCATAGTAGGCAAGTTGTATGCGAGAATTTTGATTGAAAGAGTGATAAATGCTACTGAGAGCAGTATTTGGGATGTGCAAGCTGGTTTTAGAAAGGGAATGGGATGCACGGATCAGGTTTTCTCATTACGGTGTGTAGCCGAGAAGTTTCTAGCGAAAAGCCAAAAAGTGTACTGCGCTTTTGTGGATCTTGAGAAAGCCTATGACAGAGTAAAGAGCAGGATGAACTGTGGTCAACGTTGTCCAGGAGAGGAGTGGGTAGCGACTTGATACAGGCTCTGAAATCCTTATATAAGGATTCCAGAGCTTGCGTCAGATTGAACGGTGCCTATTCAGACTAGTTTGACATTTCTCGGGGTGTCAGACAGGGTTGTGTAGCATCGCCGTGGCTATTCAATCTTTTCATGGATGACTGTTTACTCGATTTGAAAGAGCGAGACTGTGGATTGAAGATAGGGGAGTCTCTCATCAAATGTCTCTTGTACGCTGATGATCAGGTGCTCCTTGCATCGTCGGCGTGTGAGTTACAGGACATGGTGACTCTAATGTACGAATCTTTTGAAAAGAAGGGAATGAGAATGAACGTAGGTAAAACGAAAGTTATGGTGATAGAGAAGAACGACAAAATGACTGAATGTGTTATAACAATTGGGAGTGAAAGGTTAGAATAAGTGAGAGATTTTAGGTATTTGGGATGTATGTTCACGAGTGACGGTAAGTACGATGAGGATATCGAAAGTAGAGTAAAAGCGGGAAATCAAATGAATGGAGCACTTCACTCCGTTGTGAGCCGTCAGGACATTTCTGAGAATGCTCGTTTGGCTATTCACAACGGTGTGCTAGTGCCTACTTTGATGTATGGCAGCGAGAGTTGGGTGTGGCAGAAGAGACATGAAAGTAGAGTGAATGCGGTTGAGATGCGTTCTTTGCGTAGCATGAGTGGTATAAAACTTACTGACAGGGTGCGTAATAGCGTGATTAGAGAGAAGTGTGGTCTGAAAGAGAATATTATTACAAGGGTAGAGAAAGGTATGCTGCGTTGGTTTGGGCACGTGGAGAGAATGGATGAATCAAGGATATGTAAGCAGATCTACAAGGGAAGTGTGTTAGGGCAAGGCGGTCGAGGGCGCCCTCGAAAAACGTATATCGACCAGATCGGCGATGTACTAAACAAAGCCCAAATAAGGAGTACCCGAAACCGTCGAGCGTGTATGACAAGAGTGATGAATGTGAGTGAAGCGAGAGAAGTATGTCAGAATAGATGCGAATGGCGCTCTGTTGTCTCTGCCTACCCCGCAGGGAATAAGGCGTGACGGTTATGTATGTATGTATGTATGTCCTATGGAAAAATTGTCTGCAAAAGTGTTGGCGAATGAGTTTAGAGTTTAGAGTGAGATATCGTTCAACAATTCCTTTAGTTCAACAATTTCGTGACGGAATTAACATCAAAAAATTGTTTGCCATGTAAAAGCCTTAAAAGTTGTCGAGAGACAATTAGTACTCTATCAGTTGCCGACGGATCTTCGTCGGTATCTGGGACACCCTGTAGATTAAGGATTAAGGGTTTTCTCACGGTTGTTGAACTTCTTATCACCATGGCGACAAGATAAGAGTAGTGTAGAAAACGCAATCAGTGTATAGGTAGTTTGTTTAACACAAAATTCTACTTTCATGTTTTTATCATGCCACAATATATTCCACAAAGAAATTGTCTTTTTTATTGAACTAAAACAGTAGGACCAAGATTATGTGGAAGTTGAATCAAATTTGGGTTGAGACTGGTTATATTTTATATACTCTTCCACTTAGGCAGCAAAAATTGTGCTAGCCTTCCACGGACCATTTGATGTAACTGTTAGTTGTAACAGAGATTAGTAGATAGAGAAGAATGATTGATTTGATGTACTAACAGGCGTTTCTCGAAAGTCAGCGTTTACAGAATGTCAATGTGTTTCCCTGTTTTGTTTTTAATGTTTCTTGCTTTGATATAATTTGAGAACTTGCACTCGTATTTATGTATACGCGGGACTTAATCACGTTGTTTTTAATTCTCCCGAAGTTTCGGCCGCGTTACAGCGACCCTCGTCACGTTGAGTCAACTCGTGACCACGTGAAAAGTCGGGAAGTATTTCAAAATACCGTGAAAGTTCCGGGTATACATAAATATAATTTCAGAGGCTTCGCTTTCTTATTCATGGCCAGTTTCAATACAAATTGGAAAACAAATTGCCCAAAATTTATCACGCAACAATTTTGTTCTCGATTCTATGTAGGATTATTTCCAGTGATTTTTTTACGACTGTGATCTTTTTTATTTAAAGGCTACTTTCCCTCCATTACGACTTAGTTTCTAACGAAATCTGATCATTAGTTTTTAAGATATTTAACTTAAATACTAAAATTTTTCTACGAGTCGTGTTATATTTTCAGTTTCGATATCTTTGCAGGTGTGGGAGCTAAGCTCGGGCAAGTGCCTGAAGACGCTCAAAGGCCACAGCAACTATGTGTTCTGCTGTAACTTTAACCCGCAGAGCAATCTCATCGTGTCGGGCAGTTTCGACGAGAGCGTGCGGATATGGGATGTCAGGACAGGTAAGATGTCAATATATTTTGACAATAGCTTTTGCGAGAGTCGACTATACAAACATCAAACTTATTTTGTTTACTGCCCACTTTGAGAATAAATTATTTTTTTGCATCCCCTTTTTTTTCCGAGTCTCTTTAGGCCTGTAGCGCCCACTAAGGGGTATTTTCGTCCGCTTTGGGAAAGGCTGATTAAGAACGCATCAATTACAATAGTTAAAACATGTCCGTAGTTACATCACAAAAAAACTCGAAAAAGTATCAGAAAAAGGGTACACGTTTTTTTTCGGAAATACCCACATTATAAGGGATCTTTATCGGACACAAAAACATGATACATGATTACTCTGCTTGTATTATAATATATTGTTATTTTACAAGAAGTTGTGCAGCGTTATTGGTGTGCAAAGAATTGTAACTGGGTCTTGACTGGATTTATTTTGTCCCATTGTCTGATTCTAGAACTAGAAGGATATGTACAATCACAAAGTTCTCATTGTGGATGAGATGCGTTGCCTGCTGTGTGTCTACCCTATTTTTGTTCTAAGCACACTACTGAATCAATCAGCAAGTTGCTGTCAACTTGCAGGCTATCAGCACTCACCTAATGATCAGGAATCAATTTATACATTTCGGGAATTAATTACTGTCATTAATTAAACATAAAGATATCATTACAGGACACCAATTTAATTCAATTTAGGCTGTTTAAGCCCTCTCATACTGAGAGGAGGCCTGTGCCCTGCAGTGGGACGTATATAGGCTGATGATGATGATGAATTCTCAGGAACTGTATAAAAAGTTTTTTAAATATTTCTTAATTTTTGACATAAATAGACAGAGACAACAGAGCGCCATTCGCTTCTATTCTGACATACTTCTTTCGCTTCACTAACATTCATCACTCGTCATACACGCTCGACGGTTTCGGGTACTCTTAATTTTTCAGTTTATAGCATACCTAATTAATATTTAATCATTCTCTATTCGTTTGTAGGCAAATGCTTGAAGACTTTGCCAGCTCACTCTGATCCAGTGTCAGCGGTGCATTTTAACAGAGATGGCAGTCTCATTGTGTCATCCAGTTACGATGGCTTGTGGTGAGTGAACCTTTACATTATTGATTTTAGGATCTGTTTTCGTGATTGTCCTGTCTTTTTCTCTTTACCATGTCGTTTTAACTGCATCAGGTTTTTCTAGCCTGGTGAATCCTTTGAGACTTCACTCAGGACATTTACATGTTCGTTATAATAAACAACTTTATCTTACTTGTGAATTCTCAAAATCAGTGTAATAGTTGTTAGTTAATTCATTACATACGTACAGAAATCCTATTACTTCTTTTTCATAATGATAGTGCGGATTTACTGTCGAAAAAAAAAGAAACTAGTGATGATTTTTATTTTATTATGAATTAGATACATACAGGAATCCTATTATTTCAATTTCTTAATGTAAGTGCGGATTTACCCTTTTATATCGAAAAAAAAAGATATGTCCCAAAGGTAATTAAATTATTATCATTGCCTATTTCCTATTTGTTATTCATCCAAAATTCCAGACCATTTGATAGTTATCCTTAGGCTACATTTCTATCTTAAGCTCTGACGTTTATTCGACATCGCCGACTAGTCCATCAATATTCATATCCCGAATATCGTTGAGATCACATCAAATATACAGGGTGTCCCAAAGTTATGGGACATGAAGGGGAAGTACCTTAAATATCGTAGATAGTGTATACAAATATAAGGGTGCCCCCCGTTGTGCGCCCTTGTCTACCCTTAACTACAGGGAAGCTTCCTACGCGATATCAGCCCTCATTGTCATGTCTCCTGCCCACGCGAATTTGCTTGACAGCAGCTTTTACCTGAGAAACATGTTGAGATAAACAACTATTTTTAGATCATCAATTTGCGTATTGCTCGTTGGTCTGAATAATGAGGTCTCTGTAAGTGTCTGGAAGGCTTTTATGCTTAATGTCACTTCAGTTTTTGATAATAAACAGCCTCATTTGAAATTCTGTTCTGACGCTGACTTCATTACATTACCAACATACGTATAAATCTCTCCCCTTTAAAATATTTGTAGGTAGATTTATTATTGTAATCGTACTTACTTAAAACCAAACTCGTAAGCAATCGGGATCTGAGGATTAGCGAATTAACTTACCATGCTTCCATATTGCTTTGTTTGACCGATGACAGAAAATAGGGCGAGGCCCGAAAAGTTTCAGCTACGTAGCAAAGAAATAGAATGACTAAATTGAAGAAATAACTACTAATTATCGTTACCGTTTAGTTTGGAGCCAAGAGTGTGCCTTTAAACGGGTTTAGAATTACATTTCTCAGTTTCTTTCGTAGATGACGTAAGAGGCGACTAAGGAAATAGCTTTTCGTATGCTTTAGGCGACGGGCTAACAACCTGTCATCTATGTTTGAACAGAAAATTATGTGTTTACGAAAAGTGAAGTAGTCTTATTTATGAGTGGGAATGCTACGTTTAGTGTACTCTTGCGTATCCCATTGAAAATACAGTGTGTGTGTGCCTAATTTATTTTTAACATTCCAAATAGATATATCTAGAAGCTCAATCAATCCAATAAACAATCCTGTGTACTTGCAGTCGAATCTGGGACACCGCATCGGGGCAATGCCTCAAGACTTTGATCGACGACGACAACCCGCCGGTCTCGTTCGTGAAGTTCTCGCCCAACGGGAAATACATTCTCGCAGCGACCCTCGACAACACCCTCAAGCTGTGGGACTACAGTCGGGGCAAATGTCTCAAGACCTACACCGGACACAAGAACGAGAAGTATTGCATCTTCGCGAACTTCAGCGTCACTGGCGGAAAGGTAAGACAACAGATAAAATCGAAAGAATATTGAATTTACACCAAACGAAGGACACGATCGGTAAACTGTTGACAAGCTGCGTAGGTGGTTTAACCCTTAATTTGGCAGCATTAAGAACAAAACTTGCGTTCAAGCCTCATTGCCCCGTTGACATCCTACAAAAAATAATTGTAAAAAAAATAGAAAAAGATAGTCTCGTGGTATGTACGGCACACCGAACACTGCCAAATTAAGAGGAAATGGAGCGGTCATATTTTGTATGGAAACGTAGTCCCCTGATTCCTCACTGGATATTACCCGTAGAACAATGATTTTTTACATCAACAATCTAATGATATATTAGCATGTTCCTATGTTTTCCTTTTTTTCTTTATTGAATTATTAAAGGAGATATTAACCTCCAAAAACATGAAGAATTGGTAAGTTTTTTCCGTTGTGTTCAAACCTCTAGAAACCAATTTTAACACAATTGTATCAAAATATAAGAACATAGAAACACAGTTATGACATTTTTTTATCATTTTATGAAAAAACATATTTAATCGGTTAAGTTTTGGAGAAGAAATTAGGGGACTACGAAACGTTGTTTTTGAATAATTTTCATAGGTATTTTCGGTCCGAGCTGTAGTTGTTCTTATCGCACTCGACGTCGTCTGGGCAGGTCACGGCGCGACAGCAATAGATTTAGCAAATACCTATTTTTCAATTCCCTCGACCGGCATATTTCCTCTTAAGGGCAGGGTAAGGTGCGGACAGTCAAGATGCGCGCGAGATAGCCTACACTTGTCGCTGTATGACTAGCCGTCAGAAAGTGATATGTTGCTGTGCTAAGTCTACAGGTTACTTTTGCATGTCGCGGAAGACGCCTGTCATGTTTAAAGGCAGAAATATTCTTTAAATTCTGTTTCAATACAGATTGTTTGATGACATTGTTCCTAACAGACCAAAGCTTTGTCTTTTTCATGTCTAATTGTTGATTGTTCAAAATTAAAAAGTCATAAATTCATCAGTCAGTCTGTCACCTAGGTTTGACAGTAACTGACCTGAAAGTTACAAATAGGTATGAAATAAACCCAGGGATCTAAAATTAGTCATACAATGCAAGTCAGTTCTAAATTTGCGTTGCTTTAATTCAAACAAGTATTCTTGTTCTCTTCTTTATGAGTAGTACAATGTTATTTAATATTGTCCAACTGAAAAATACAGTCCTTGCTCTCTCTCATTATCTCGCAACAGAACATTTAAACAGAGGATGATAACTGTTCGTTTGACATTCAACAACATTGTCCGTTCCACAGTGGATAGTGTCTGGATCAGAAGACAACCTCGTGTACATCTGGAATCTTCAATCAAAGGAAATCGTCCAACGGCTGTCCGGTCACACTGACACTGTGCTCTGCACCGCTTGCCATCCCACCGAGAACATCATTGCATCAGCTGCGCTCGAAAACGACAAGACCATCAAGCTGTGGAAGAGTGACACTTAAATAACGTGTTTACATGGTAAGTCGGATCAATCGAGCAACTTATTTTTACATGAAATTATGTAATGTAATGTAATTATAGCAATTAAGCGTCGTAGTGATGTATTATATAATTTTCATGACTTAATAATTAATTATTATTTCAAAATGTTTTATCAAATTGGATGACCTGTAATTTATGTTGAGTTTAACTATCATTACCAGCTGCGAATCACAACCCCGCTTGTTCATAAAAATGGACATCTCAAACCTTGGACACATACATTGGTTTCTTCTCAAGGGCCATAGTATGGTAAGGATAGATCATGTCTCGATAAAAGTGTCCTTTGTTATAAATAATCGGGGTTACACATGTTGCGGGTAGTTAACCTAGCAGTCTGCTTGTATGTTTTACGTTCATTTCACCTTATGCTAAGCTATGTTAAGTGATAACGCGAGTGTGGTATACCCGGTTTGTTCAGCTAGGACGACCACGCTACGTCGGCAAGCGAGTAGCGTTGTGAAACCAACGACAGAGAAAAATCAACAAGTCAACCCAACTTAACACATGGCGTGGTCGGACAGCTAATACTAGTACTATGTTACGCTTTGGCATTGTTCACGCTAGCGAATAATTTCGTTGTAAACGTACATGGATGTAATCACAATTAATTTTACACGCAAACCATTTATTTGTAAGACTGGCCAGCTTCGGAGTAGCTTGCCTCGAGCCTGACGGTAGCTTCTTTCTTTCCAGGGCTATTCCTCAGTTGGCAGACCGAAGTCTGTAAGTCGTGGCTTCGTATAGTGATGTGGACAGTGCCACAGGCTTGTGAATACAATGTTATTTTAGGACGGCAACAGTTAAGGTACTTTGACGCAAGCCGCGTTTTCGTTCTAGTTACTAGGCAATCACAGTTGGAATTTCTGCATTTTCGATCTACTAAGATTTATTATTATACATATTTTTCTATGTGACATGCAAGCGTAAGAAGTGTTTAAGTGATTACTGATTATGTTATATTAAGGATTGATTTTATAGGATTCTGCTTAAGAATAACTTGTTGGACGCAAATTAAAATTAATCTAGTTGTATGAACGGTTGTTTTATTATTTCTGATTTCCATAGCCTCGGCCTGCCCAATGTCCTTTATAAAGGACAAATGTCAAATCAAATTTGAACTTTTCATAAACAACACATAAATTTCAAATTCAAACGAATTAAAATTGGATTTTGGGCAGGACGCGGATAGTGTTAAAAAAAGCAGTGTAAAGATTATTATGTCTAGTAAGATTACTACCAGTTCTCCCTACTTAAAACAAATAAGCTTACCAACAAAAAAAAACATTTTCGTTACAAGATTTTTTGGCGATTTGTCATTCACCCTAGATTATGTGCACCAGATTTCAAGTGCATCAGACCAACCGTTGAAGAGTTCCCTCCATAGGAGACAGTCCCGGCTGGGCCACCAGAAGTCCACTACCGGAATATTGTATTGTCATCCAAGTTACGTAGGTTAACCTCGTTTTAGAATCGGTCTATTGGAAGTGGTTCAGGTCTTCCTCGCAAGATTTATAAACATACATAGTACATACATACATACAGACATACAAAAGTTTGGTCTAGGATAAGTAATACTAATATGGTTATGTTAAGTTTCCATTAATTTGAAGAGCCAAAAGCACGCAGAAGTTGGTACTCCGCCGACTGCTTCTTTATCCATTAATTATAATGGAGGTCCCCCAATTATGGAGGAAAATGTTACTGTTATAATCAGAGATCGGATAAATTTGCGACATTGTTTGCAATTATGTGGACATGACTCCAAAATGAATCAAAATGTTATTCAGTTAATTAAT